>DWTT01001482.1:0-11632 GCA_018250895.1 Carterocephalus mandan | reverse complement strand
TTTCAGCTCGATAGCTTCAGTGGAAGTGGGTGAAATATTGATTGCATGATTCCGGGACATACATACAACATACGAGTGAAGTTAAATAAAAGCTTTTAAAACAAGGGACGTGCATAAAATAATACATATCCTTGAGTGTAGGTAGGTGTACCGAGGCTCGACACAAATAATTAGCATTGGTACTGTTGGGTGCACCGCTCTGACCCGCCACCTGCGGTCACGGGCCAGCGGCGTGTTCAGTGACGCGAACCGCTTCCTATGTCACGGATGTCACGAGCTGACGGGACTTTTGCATCGCTTGGTTACGTAGACTAAGGACCCGTCCTTGTTCGGCATATTCTATTCGGTGTCGATGCAAGTGAGACCAACAGTAACTGAGTGACCATACAAAGAATGAAGTTAAATAAAAGCTTTTAAAATTGGCCTTATATAAACATATAATGGTGGATAATACTGGTGGATGCTTAATGGATGGTAAAACTTCAGCATTCCCTCAGCTGCTCCGTATAGGAGAAAAAAAAAGGCTAATATGTTGGATGGTTCATAACTGAGGTTACGAACGCACTGCGGCAGGAATCAGCTCTCATGCCTATCTAAATTTAAAATGCAACTGTACTTGCGGCGCTTTAGAAATTGAGCCTGGTCAGCTGCGACCCCAACTGTATTCGCAGTCGCATGCACATATAAAGGGGCTAGACTAGACTGTCAACACATGTTGCAACCCATATTTATTTTATCCAAATTATACAGGAGAAGTAAATAATTTATAGTTTATAATAACCGATAATCGCAAATCCCAAAGATCCTGATCAGGATATTGGAACTATTTAAATTATTGCATTGTCATCGGCTCTTGATAAATTGCAAAGTATCAAATTAATCCGACTTTTAATACGACGACGACGAAGGGGGTGAAAATAACGTTCAAGGATTCCGTTTCATTCATGCATAATATAAAAGTGGAGAAAGTGGCATTTAGGCTGATATAGTACGATTGGAGAAAACACATCATTCTTTTGCTGATAATTCACGACGAAACGATTCCTTATACGATCGATACGAGGAACTTAAAAAACTGTAATCATTATCATTAAATCAGTGTTAGATATTCCAACATCCAACGTAACGACATGAAGTAGTTACAATGTTTATTGTAACTACTTCATAGTAACTTGTAACTTCTTCATAAAATAAACCAGTAGGTTAGTTTAAACTACTGGTTTATTTTCTATCTGCTCGTACGCAAAGTTCATGTTCATTTTCATTTCTAGCTGCATTGACTCTGTCAGGGAAATATTAGATTATTTTTATAAATTAATTAATACAATATTAGCTAAGCAAAATAGGAATCTAAATACGTAGGTTGGCATGATTGTATATTTATTTATTTAAACTAAAAAAATAATAAGTTGTTTCATTATCATATACTTAATTAATTTATGAACAATCCTTTACTTATTTACAGTAGCTTAGGTACGTAACCGTTGTGCGTCAGAAAAAACATTCAAGAGCATAGCGTTTTTCTTCAAGTATTTTCAGATTAGGGTTAGTCTAACACATGTATAAAAAGATTTAGATCAAATATGTGCACGAATTCCTATTTAGTGGTTATAAGTACTCTGTTTTTGGAATAATATTTTTAATCATAATGGAAAATTAGTATCGATACCCACTCCGCAAGTACTCATATATAATGTTGGCATGTACAATGATTCCAAGAATCGTACCACCTACCTAATACTAAACGTTTTTCTTATTGAGTTTCACAATCACTCACCGAGCTATCGATGCAACTACGTATATGATTGGTAACTCACCTAGGAAAGTGATATTGGTAACTACTAAAGTATTTCTAAATAAATTACGCTTACGGTAAACCATATTTCAACACCGGGAGTGTTAACGTAATCGATGTACGAGTATGGATGCTACTACATGCAAGCCTTGCAGGAAATATAATTTCCCAACCAAGCCATGGACCAATCGTTTAGGTTTACTACAACCGCCGCCCATCGGATAAAAGCAATCAAACGTTCAAAAAATAGCAATCAAAAAAGCAAAAACGTCATGGTGCTCATTTATTATTATTGTAAACAAGTTTGTTTATAGCAAAATAAGTAAATCTTGTATTTTACGAGCTACAAAAGGTGTAACGATAAATTTCCAGTCATTTATTTCGAACGAGGTGCCATTCTTACTGTATATTATTTACTAAAAATCAATGTTATATTTTGGGAATATTTTTCAATATCACTTCTGTTTCGCCAGATGCTTTCCTGTTTCTGTTCTGCCAGATACTTTTACCAAATCAAAAATAAATACCGAAGTGTCGGATCTCATTGAAGAATTAGACCGGGTGCACAACAAAGCTTTCTGTTTAGCAATCTGAAGGTATATCTTGAATATTGATTAGAAGTGAAAACAAAGAGCAAGTAACACGAGATTGTAATCGAAGAAAGTTAAGCATGACGAACTCAAATTTATATAGGTATAAGCTCAAAACTTAGGATGGCTTGATATTCTGCTGTCAATAACCGTAGTTAAAAGGCTTGAAAAGCGATGATTTAGCGAAGAGACGTCCATGACGTTATTATAGGGCCCACGTATACTGTAAAAATTTCATTAATTTTCGTCTCGATCTTTAGAGGTGTGCTGCGACCCATAGACGTCCCACTGCTGGGTACGGGTCTCCCACACAGACTATGCTGCGGGAGGTCTAGAGCATACACAACAGCGAGCCACAGAATCACACATACTCCACCACGCTGCTCCAATGCGGATTGGTGGAGGGGTTAGTGGCCAACCCAGTGTCGAATTTTCTCAAGTCACCCGAAGGTCTTCGACAAGGCTTAACGACTGTTTCCACCATTGAAAACAACCGGGACCGACGGCTTTACGTGCCCTCCGAAGTACGGTAGCGTTCATGAAATTTTGCCACTAGCGGTCACCCATCCACAAACCAACCGCGCCCGTCTTTGCTTAACTCTTTCGATTACATTGAATCGACCCGAGCCATTGGGCTATGGACGCTACTTTAGAGGTAGCTTTATCAAATTCTTTTTTTTCTGCTTTAAACTATCTTTTTGTTAAATTCTTCAACAGCAACTTTGCATTGGCGCCACGTTATAACTTTAAAAAATTGTAGTTTCCTGTTTAAAATATAGAGGATAACATCAACTTTTTTGTGTGTAAAGCACTGAATGCACTTTATTTTATTACAATCTAGCCTTATTATTTTTATAATAAACTGCTACAAGATAAATATTTAAATAAATGAAGTTAATAATAATTCAATTTTTAATCTCATTCTACTCTATATAAACCTGGCATATTCGCGTTCAATATCATAATTTCATTTTAACAATAGTACGCTGAGTAAAAGTTGTTATGTGTGAACTCGCGTTTTTCGCTCCCGCGACAAGGCCTGCAGAAAGTGTTAGTGTGTACTGTAATCTCCAACCAACATTGAAAGTTGTCACCTGTCGTCCTATTTGTGACACAAATACGCTGTGAAATCGCATCATACAAAGTTAAATGTCAAAATTGAATATATTTTACTATGGACAAATTAAAGTATTCGCTTTGACACTGCGAGTGACATACCCACTATTTTATTACTACAGAGTAAAGATTTTCCCTAAATTGCTGTAACTAAACTGTGATATAAGGCTAAACTTAATTTTATGATGTAACATATAGATACCTATCTGATAATGTGTCCTGTCCGCTGCGTTTATTACTGGTTGTCCCACTGTAAACAAACGTGACCAGACTAATGTTATTAGGTTTTTATGGGTTTTAACTAAGGCAATAAAGCAATATCGGATATTAAAAATTATCTAAGAGTTCCAATGACAGAGACAACATAATGATCATACGTAGAAAGTCCATCATAATACGCAACCTAATTACTTAAGGCATCTACGCATGTTGCATGCAATCAGAGTTTAAATGAAGCACGTAAGGTTTATGATAAAAGAGGAATACATGGAAATAAGTTTTTATGAAATTAAACCAATCATTTTATGGCAAGAATCTGAATATCATATATACAATATAAGTGCATACTACCTATATATATGTAGATGTCAAAAAAATCTGGTTATTTCGAAAAGTATTAACAAACGACAAAGAAAATTAAACAACAGTAACATTTAATTCTGCTCTTACGAGTGGCTACAATATGGCTTTATTGTAACAATATGTACTGAATGACTAATTCTATTTTACGACGATGATGGCGGAACACGTGGTCATATCTGACTAAAATACTGTGTATAAAATAGCGGTCTATTATAAAATAGTATTCTTAGCGTTTAATACTACATATTAATATTCAAAATATATTATATTCAAGAGCTAATTAATAAATGTAAAGATTGTACGAAATATTAGGTATAGGGTAATGTGACGCAAAGTTTAAAAAGTTGCCAACGCAATCGAAGCTGCAGGTGTCTACTAGTTTTAATATAACGTAGAAGCACTTTTAACGATTTTGCTGATTTCTGATTACAGGGTCTTATTATGGAGTCTTGCTGAAAAAAGCAGTGAAGCTTTATAAGGACACGTTAGTTATTTTTATTAAAGTACCTTTTACTATTCAGAATCAGTCAAATAACCTACCTATGTCATTAATCATGAACTTGAATTTTTTTCAAGTCACGTAAAACGAACCTGTCGGCAGCGCCCATGCATCGATTAATACACAATTGACCTCGCGAGCGGATGCGACCCTCTTTAAGTGAAAGTTGAATGCCATTAAATTGAACTAAATAATTCCATGATTCTCACTGACTTCCATTCATATAATAATTATTAGTATTCTTTGAATTACGAATGCAAAATGCCGGATAAAAAGTGCCGGGCTTAAAATAATTTGCTTCTTTGACAATGTACTCGTATAATTATAGAGATCTCATTCTACGATAATTCTTCATCTGATTAATACCAAGATTCTTATTTCTCTAGATACATCTGATAGAGTTGTAGCTTTTATGAATCCAATGCCAAAGCCTCCCATTTTCATAAAAGAATGTAATTAATATTCAATCTCTAGCCGTAATCCTGGTATATAGAGTGCACATTGCTCTGTATTCATGCTTATGTTATGCTTTGTATCTACCAAGTTTTAAAAGTAAAAAATAAACACTCAAAAGACAGGTGTAGAGACTGGTTTAAGGCTCCATTCCATACAATTAACTTCGTTCTTACACTGGCTTAGTCACACGATGCAGCATACTCGTATGTAAATATTAATTTTTAAAAATAAAATAAAAAACATCGTTAACACTTGAACTGTCCAAGAAATTATAACAATACATAACAATAGCTTGTGAACTACAGTTCGAACATGGACAGTGAATGTATTAAGAATACATAGGACTACAAAAATACGGTGACATAACTAAACGAAATTCGGAGATAAAGAACAATGAAATATTGGTGATTAGTTTTATAGTTAGTTTAATTCATTCTGTGGTTATAATTAATGAAATTTTATGTAGGAGAATCACGTAACCTTGGCATAAATGAATTATTTTCCACTACCATTTTCATTCCGATAAACAAAGAGACTGTTCATTTAAATAATTTGCATTTTAATGTGTTGTCCACTTGTATTACGTGATACTTTTTCTACCTGATAAACCCAATCTCCTATTTTTGTGGCTTTTAATTTAGATGCTGCGAATGAAACTTTCCGAAACAGCTCGTTGAAAATATCCTTGAATCGTATCACGAGTACATATATTTATTATTGCTCCGAGATCGAGCTCAATGACAAGCATAGGTCAAGTGTTCCAATCATATTTTATGTTTCTTTAGTGAAAAACACCACGTCATGTCTGAGTGGGTATCATTTAGCTTTAAATGTTAAGAAGCTAAATTCACAAGACAACATCCAACCTACTCCCACTCATCCTATACCAATATAAATTTTAAGATTTTTTGTTCTGACATCACTTGTATGTAAGTTTTTTGTATGCCCGTTTGCTTCCTGCCTCACATTGAAAGTAAAATAGAACACGGAATTTACAACTGTACTCGCATGTAAAGCAACGTATAAAGCAATGAACCTCGTTAAATTCTGTTCGTAACTTCTTGTAATCTATTTGTATATAATGTAGTAATGTGTAATGTATAACCGCAACTGTATTGAACTTAGAATCTTGACAAATGAACTTGTAGGAACGCGGTAGAGATCCGAACAGGTACTATACTGTCTAACGTATAGCAAGACGATACTATTTCTCAACCCGCGCGGTTGTGGTTAACGCATTTTACACGAGATTCATCATCAAATACATTTAATATGCTCGATAAATTAGCTTACTTTGCTGGTAAAGTAGTAAGCAACAGACAAGCTATCAGATCAGGATGTCAGTTAATCATCATTACTCAGTAACTAAGAAACAGTTACCACCTTTTTATGTTGAAACTTAAGGATACAAAAATAAAATACCTACCTACAAAATATATATACGCATTTATTGTTTCTCACGTAAGAGTATATAGAATAGTCGGATAAGTGTTACCTACTGACATTTGAACCTGATATAACTAATGTTAAATTATTAATTATAATATTAACAGATAACAGGATAATACAATACATAAAAACTATTAAAAATAATAACTTTAATAATGATAGATTTTACTATTACGAAGGGATAGCTCGTTAGTTCTGTCGTTGATGTCTTTTGTATGGGAACGCAGGAACGAAATGATTACGTAATATTATTTTAAAAAAAACTACTGCTTTATTTTGTTTGTCTGTAATTTGTTAGTACTTATGTATAGTATATCATTAAAACAGGGCATTAGCTTGGTGTTTTGTGTAAATAATAAATACTTACTAACAATATATTACACCGTCTTGGTCGTTGAGCAAACTTAGCACAAGATGAATATGGTATCCATCAGACCATAAACGTAGGGTAAGGAAATAGTACCTTTCCCTATAATCTAGAAACCAGAGTATTTTTATTATGAAATACCTATAGTTATTGGAGATTTAAATATAAAGATAAGAATGAATGTGAATATGAAGATAATTCATAATTCACGGATGTAAATGTAGATTTATGTACGAGTATATTAATAAACATTGAAACTAAAATTTAATTAAGTTATCAATTGAATTTTGTAGTTACAACTATTGATTTAATTGTTATTGTGACTCAACGTCAAGGTACGGTCCCCATGGACATGAATAAACAATGAGGCAGGGACCGCGTTGTTTACAACTTTCTATGGGAATTGGGAAATTGGGATATCATTGTTCTCGCCAGGCGACCGACCGCCAGCGGCAATGACAACAATTTAATATAATCGGAGACGTGTCGTCCAGATAATATTCATGCGGGTTTAAAGTTAATGATGAAGATACCCTTTAGATACCGTCATTATGTTTTTATTAATGCACCAGACTGGATTCCATGGAAATCAATTGCAGCAACTTCTTACGCGTCATTTTACTCAGTATACTATTAAATAAAGTGAAACAGGTTATATTTAACTCTTCCAATAAGATTCTCGGGTGAGTGAAATTTGAAGCGTTAACAATCTCATCTAACATGTGCGTTCTAGCCAACTTTCTTCTCCAACGGTAAATTTTGATAGGCGTCTCGAACCTCGCAACTTAGTAAAACTCACACTACTTTCTTTATTAACTTGTACGTATTGACTTACGAGGTGTTCGATGTGTATGCCACCCTGCGAGGGTATTAACGATCGGTGCCATAAATCACGGGTAAACACCGCGATGGGCTACGTGGAAGGCATCTCGCGTTGCATACCGAACGGATCTTTGTGCTGTTGTGCACGGATCGAGACCTAATTCGCTCAGATAAGAGGCACCCAGTCACCTGACCGGAGAGTAAACACGGGTTAATAGCAAGATTTACCGTTAACGTTCTGCTGCGGCACGATCAGGCGCGCCTCGTCCTCGGCATATCACAATCACAGACAACAACAGGCACAGGGTTTGATCACTCACACAGTCACTGGTCACTGGTCACAGATCTTCGAGCATTTCGTCGTCCGCGAACGCTAGTGGGCCGTGTGGCGGTAAGCCGCGTCGAGTGCGCGCGGGCCACAGGAGCACGAAATGCGACGGACCGTGAACGTTAACCTACCTGTACGCTTGCGTGTCGCCCGACCCACCGGACCGCGGCGCCTGCTTTACCGACCGACCACAGAACAACTATACAGCCGCCGACTGAACATAGCCTTCTCCCTCCCTATGCACTATTTTGTCAACGATAACTTGATACACACTAAATATATTTCACAATTAACTGCAAAATAAATGACAAATGTCTTTTCCACGACTTTTCTTGACCGGAAATCAACTAAACAAAAGCCTTATTTTCTGCTTTATCAACACTGACCGCGCCATCTGTGGATGAGCATATAAACGTGGAAAATTAACACTGCACAATACAATAAGTGAAACTCAACTTCAACTTTTATCATTAAATTTAAACTCATTTAACTGAAACTCTGATAGTAGTTTAACTCTGATTACTTTGTCATTCGATTCAATTTTGTAATGACTGTAAAAAAAATATTAGCTTAGTGTAGTGGGCACCTATCAGAAGTCAGTGTCTCAGAAGCCTTAATAGTGCGCGTTGCGCAAGCTGGTCGAGTCAAGTGCACCTATTGACTCGAGATGTAGTACGGCCATTTTGCACTAGATGGCGGCATCTACGCCTCTAAAGCCTTAATTTTGACTCTTAAACATAACTTTAGGAAGGTAGTGTAATGAACCCTTTCAGTTATATGGGCCTGTGGCCCAAAAGTTCCGTTCATTTTTATATTACAGATGCGTTGCTATCCTCGAGGAAAAATTGGTAGGTAGCCACTTCTTTGTGTAAGCAGCAATAATTATTTTCCAACCGGATAACTGGCTGAAACAATTCGAGCCATGTTTATATTCAAAATAATATAAACCAAGCAATGCGCAATGCTGCGGGCAACAACTGCAATAAAGTAAAAAGAACAGTTAACAGTTTCTTAAATCTTAGCAGCCTGGGTGTTGCAGGTAGTTGGGGTATGTAGCTGGGGTACATTTTACTGACATGTAAACAAATTGAAAAATTTATTTAGAATAAGTACACCAAGATAAATATTCAAGCTTTTTTTTTAATTTTGGTTTTATCTATACCATATAATCACACATCAGAAATCAAAAATCAAAAGAAAATGCACTCTTGATAGTACTCTTGAACCTTTATCTGCCCCGACATGCGCGTCGGCATTTAATATTTTTAGTGGCAGGACAAGCTTTGTGCTTAACGTAATAGTGTAAACGAAACTTTGCTATTCATCTATCTAAGGTGAATCTTAATTATTAAAATTAAATTAAAAATAATAAAATTGTCAGTCTTGTTTATGTCACATTATCGTGGCTGAATTTCCTTGGTTTGTATATTTTTATTTTTAAGAAAGAAAAATGGATTGGACCGTAAGTAAGTAGAAAGAAATGCTTTTATTTATTCTACTTAATCAACGTTAGGGGTGTGCTAAGGTTATGTAGGTACGAGTAAATTGGTATATTTGTGCACTGCGAATACTGAATTCATAAGAGGAGTGGACTGAACTAATCTTTTAATTTCTTGCCACTGTTTTGGAATATGTTAGGGTTCCGTACCATCTATAAAAACCATCTTAGAATGAAAAACCATATGTATGAAAAAGCATCCATAAAAACGGCAAAAAAAATATGTCTGTTGTATGGGTAAGCCCCCCTTAAATTTTTCTGTTTTTTAGTAATTATAGCGGCAACAGAAATACATAATCTGTGAAAATTTCAACTGTCTAACTATCATGGTTCATGAGATACAGCCTGGTGACAGACGGAGATACGGACAGCGGAGCCTTACTAATAGGGTCCCGTTTTACCCTTTGGGACTAAAAATTAACAACGAACTTAACTTTGTAAGGTACGGCGAAGGAACTGAAACTTTTACAGGTAGGTAATATAAAATTATTCATAGTTTGGTTAAAATTTAATTTTTCACTGTATGTTTCATAACAACACGAACATCAAAATTACATATGACACTTCTAACAGTATAAAATTCGATAAAACCAAACCTTGATACAAATGAATTTCCTTAATATTCATCAGTATTAATCACTGTTCGATAAATAAACATTGCTTAAATTATAAACACGAATACAAGATATACAACACAACCTCTAGCCGGTGATTGATTACCTAAGTAATCATCATCATTGCATTATTATGTACTAGGGTACGCCCGCTGCTTCGCCCGCGTGGAATTAGACATAGGTAACAATTATTAAGTATTAATTACGTAACTTCACTTTAGTATCTAAGTTTTTTTTAATAATTATATTTCCTCCCATATCCCATAAACAAAAGTATATCCAAAGTATATAAAAGTATATGAAAATATACAAAAGTATGTGAATATACTTTTGTATATTCAATCCGCTGAATTCTTATTGGAGACACACATTGATTTTGTAGCTGTGTAATCCATTTTTGGCTTTAGTATATCATATATATTGTATTAACTAATATAATTTTATCGCTGTTGGATTGCCTAGTTAAATAAATAAATAAATAATATTCATTTATACATTCATATCACACCATGATTTACCGAAGTACGCCTCTTAAAAAATTAGAATTATCTACAGTTATTCAATTTTATTTTATTCGTCATACAAAATACAGGAAAACAGAGTTAAATCAAAAAAATACACGTTTTTGTTTTTTCCAATTCAATTTCAACAATTATTTTTCAAATTCAATTCCTTTCCTAAATATTCCTAAGAATATTTGAATAAAGAAAAAATATTTAATGACCCTCATTGCTAACGTTAGGTACCTTACCATCCATACTCATCACTACCCGCCACTACTTACTTTGTGTTACTCCTCAACAAGTTTATTCAATTAAATGTCTTGTCATTTTCTTAGCGATCAGTGAACTTACCGTTGGCAAATCTTATCGAGCATGGAATAATCGATAGAGTCACGATCAAGTGAGACTAATAATACGAGTATTATTAACGTAACAGGATGCGACCAAGCCAACGACATTCGAAATAAAAATGTCATATTCTGCTAATATTATAAATTTTAATCGTCACGAAGAGGTTGTGGATTGATGTTTATTGAATAGTGACGCAAACACTAATGATACTTACGATGTTTATGTGTGCAGACCGTGAGAAATACCCTGTATTAAATATATCGTTTTCGAATGGTATTTGTGTCGTCCAATAATGATAGACGTAGAACCTGCAGACATGAGCTCTCTGAAACCCCGGACCGGATAATGTGAGTTAGGATAAGCAGTTAATATGTATAGTGCGCTAAAAAAGGTAATAATTTCACCAGCGGGAGCCATGGACGATGTATAGAAAACGCCTTTCGGCATTAAGTCCGCTCATTGTAGATAATACAATAAAGGTATAATAAATAAATAAATAAAAATAAATACATACAAACAACATCATTAACTTAGATACCTACATATTTAAGGAAACGAGACCGGTATTTTAACCATATAATAGAGTTCTTTCAACTCACATATATCGCTGCGACCCTTAGACGCCCCACTGTTGGACTCGGGTCTCCCCCACAGACACGGCT
>DWTT01001481.1:0-11633 GCA_018250895.1 Carterocephalus mandan | reverse complement strand
GTCCGATGTCCGTTGGATACTGTCTGTTTATTAGCTCACAACACCATTATATATTAGAGTATGCTTACATCGCTACACAAACATAAATGGTTAAAAGTGGGTGTACTACCTTCTGCCTATCCATTCGAGAAACTGCAGGAGAGCAAAGCTGGTACCACAACCATCATCTTGATTATATTAAAGTTTGATATTATTATATCCACTAATTACATAACTATACGTTATTAGTGGATTAGTATTCAGGTTTTTAGTGTTCAGTTAATTTAGCGTTTATGATGAGTATTAAAAGGCGGACTTAATGCAAAAATCATCTCTCCTAACTTTGGACATATTAAAGATGAGCGACGTTAACCAACAACTCACGCCGACTTATAATTTTTTTGCCCAGTCTAATGGACATGAATTACGCTCGCCGGCTGACATAATGCTACCCGTAGGGTAATAATGTTATTACGGACTTGACTGTTACTAAGGTTTACTCAATATCTTTCACTAAGAAGGGTTTTTAATGGCGCGACCTCATTTGGAAATGGATCCATTATTTTCGCATCAAAAATGTTCATCAGCCTACGTCACGGAACGTTCTCGTTGCACAAAACTGCAACACAAAAAACGATGGCTGTTCGATCTGAGTAATGGGTTAGTTAAAGCCAAAGAAATTGGAGCTGGTTACAAACACAACATACATCGTGTCAAAGAGTGTGACATATACCGAATTTGACTTAGTCCGCTCTGAAGCTGTCATTTCGATAGCCAATAGCTGTTTGTAGAAGTTGAAGTACATATTACAATTAGTAAGCTTTTGATAATCTTTTAAATAAATTCAAGCCTAACTTACATGCAGAACCGAACCACATCAGGCAGGTCGCGTATTGGCGACCCGCAGCTTATGACCAAAGCAATAGCAATAGCATAGCCAACCGTGATTACCTCAGAAGATAGCTCATTCCACAATTTTATCATTCAATTTGCGACAACCATTACTCTTGCTATACAGATCTGTTGCTCCTAAGTTTTGTTCCGTTTTGTGTATGCCCAAGCAGATCACCTGATTAAGTTAGTCCGGTCGGTGTCTGCCCCACGCCTTTAATTACGGCTGAATGTAACAAACATGGAGGCGTCATTATGCGACAGCAGGGCGTCGTCGTGTCGTCGCTGGATGGAATTATATCATTAGTCAGAGCCGCGGCAATTTATACAGTTTACGGTCCCTTCTAAAGGGCTCTTCCAGTGCCCTTTGTTCTGTATTGCTTTGTGCGCACTCTATTGAGCGTATTAATGTTGCTTGACGTAATTACATATTTCATCCGTTTTAATAACTAATGAGAAAAATATTAACGATATAAAAGTGAGGGTACGTAGTACAATTTGTACCAAAATAATCCGCCTTGTTTTACATATATACTACAGAATATCATGGATATAAGATAGTAAACAAGCGTTACACTATCCATCCATCACATGAATAGACAGATATTGGATCAGGCCCGAAAAGTGCTAGAGCGTTGTCGCGTGTTAGTTGGTGTTAATAATTGTCCAGTCGGAAGTTGTGTTCCCGGTTTGGGATTGTCCCTTTCTAAGTCGGTTCCAGATGCGTTGCTACTCATCAGGAAGTCGCCTATGGGAAAGGGTGTCCGACAACCGCTACACTGGTGTGTACTGGTGTGTCAACCTCAACCCTTTCACTGTTGGGCACGGGTCTCCTCTCGTAATGGAGGGGTTTGGCATTAGGCCACTGCAATTTTGAATGCATTCGAGAACATTACGGAGATCTCTATGTGTTCCTTACGATTACAGCAGGTTTCTTAAATCGCACTTAAAATAGAAAAATTATTGGTGCGTGCCGCTAGAATTTGAACCCGGACCGCTCCAGTGAAAAGCGAGTTCAATAGCCTCTGGGTCGTCAGTCGTCACCGCTGACGGGAACTGCTACACTAAGTATGAAACTCCATTTGTGAATCGATATGCCGGTGTAAGTTACTTTCAATGGTAACCGATACCTTGCTACTCGTGGGGATTAAGATATCTCCTGTAATATCTGCAACAGGAAGCTCCTGCAGATCAAATGTCGCCTCTCACAATGTGTACTCGGATTCCACAATGGTATCCATCTATCTATCCGTACGAATGTTCAGCAGCGTGGGACGCTATCGAGAGGCGGCAAGGTGCAGCTGACCAGATAAGGCTGAAGAGTGACGACACATTCGAGTGCAGGGTTCGCCGAGCCTCCGCCCACACAGCCTTGTTAACTTACTTCACAAAATGTTTCATACAAAATCAATGATTTTATTCTGTAGACTAGTGGACGCCCGCTGCTTCGTCTGCGTGGATTAGATATATAACAAAAGTTTCGTCCTTCTCAAGGAAATATTTCGCATGAAAGGCGAGTTCGATAGACACAGTCACACGTTCACTAAACTTCGGGCGTGGAGTGGACTAACCAAAACCCACGCTACTTGTGCTTGTGAGAGTTAGTACGCTGTTAATGTTTGTCAAGCGTGCCCAATCACTTAATCACTTACAGCGAATCACGATTTACAATCGAACTCGAACTGATAATAATCATTCGCCATATCAGTTAAATCATTGTCATCGCGGCGTAATGAGCTAGGGCCTTCCATAGCCATCGGTCCCCTACTCGGCGGGGCTCCCGCCTACATTACCCTTGAGCCTTGGCAGGTGGAGCTCGTGACGTCACCGCGGTAACCGTGACGTGGCGATCAATGAACACAAAACACGGAATTTTTCAGGGACCGTTTCTGCCTATTGTTTCCCTCTAAAGGACATACATAAATAGAGAAATGTGGTCTACATTTCTCTATTAAAACTAATAGAGCGAGCTATTGCTGTTAGTAGCGAGCAGCGAGCAGCGATGGCTACCCGAGCATCAAAGAGTCCATAAATCTCTCCACAGAGGCCGTCGGGAGTGAAAGGACAGCTGCACTCTTCCCGTAAATCAGTCGTCTCTTTCTCACGACATGAAGTATGACAGTGCGCATTATTTATTGTGTTATTATTTTTCGCTTCGCAAAAACTTCGTCCCCTTCGGCGCCCAATCACTTATCCCGTCTTATCCCGGAAAAAGTGCAGGACAGTGTCGGTGGATCTTATCGGTATCTTTGTGAAGAAATGGGATGAGTTATTTTTTGTTGAAGATTTGAAGTTAGAAAAGAAATATGCTTATTGAAGGCAGCACGGCAGCATAGTATAAATAAAGAGTCTTCGCTCCGCAAGGCAGTAAGTGCGTTTTACGTTGTATAGGTTTGTTTACTCTGTGGTACGTTAAAAATTAGTAGTTAATAAAATAGTTACAGATATTATTTTTGAAATTGGAGAGAAAATGAGCCAAGCATGCAGCTCTACCCTAGCGCCGGTGACATCCGTGACAAATCACCGAGATGAACACTGAAAATATTCCGATAGCTTCTAGTGTCTATGATATTTGATAACATTCTCCCTCTGATTTCAATTCATCTCTTATTTCTAGAGAAAAACTCAGGTAGGCACCTGAAACATTTTCGCAATAAAATGTGTGCGCCTGAATCAGAACAAACATAAACTAGATTGTAAAAAACTATTTTCTGACAAATACTGAACGTTAAAATTATAAAAAAAATATATAAAGTGAAGTCGTCCGTGGTAAAGCCGGGATAAAGAAAGCGATGGCAGCCTAGCCCCGGGAGGCGGCCCCTCCTAGGGCCGTCGTGGGCAACAATGGCGGCGGCCGTGGAATAAATTGCTTATTTTTTGCCCCACAGTAGCCATTAGCGTCGTGGCAAGTGGTGTGAATACGATCCGCGAGACAATGAACCTACTCGTATCTCCAAATGTTGCCTTTGTTACCCGCCCTTTGATGCTACCGGCGCGGCTGATACCCTGCGTACGGCTCGTACACTGCTACACTGTGCTGCTTAGCTGCTACACTGCTACACCGCTACACCGCTACACCGCTACACCGCTACACTGCTACAGACGCCGGAAAACTGATGATGATGATGCACACAGATGAATGGCCTCTCGCTTATGTTTTATGTCGTTATTAAGCGCCTTTATTAACGGCAAGCTACACCAAAGATTACCACTTATCAAAGTCTAGCTTCACCGCATCCGGTCAATCGATTAAAAATCGGGTAGTTAATTATCCATTAAAACTGGAACGATTATTTCAGTGTTCTGTCTATTTCACAGCAACCGTGCAACTTTCCTGGACACCTCCTCCTTCATTTGTCACTCTCCAGGCCCTACACTATATGTATGCAAAAAATCACGTCGTCCATCCTTCTGTTGAGGCGGAGAAGAAGGAATAACCAACAAACACACATTCCCATTTACATATTAGCTATTCTGTGATATTAGTAAGGATTAGGTATGTTTGTACGTATGGCAGAAGTGATCACGTGAACGCGTGCACTTTATGCGCGTAAAATGATAAAATACAAAATGACGCTTTTTATGGCGAATTTACGAGGAACAATAACGTCCCCCGTTCATAAACCGCTTACTCTCCGCAACTGGCCGCCAGAGGCCGCTGGCGGCGCCTTGTCGGGACACTTAAATTCCATTGAAAGCATGTTTGATTTAGCACAGTGAAAAGGAGATGAGAGTGCATTCGCGATTGATTATGTCAGACGTCTAAAATGAAGTTAAACAGGCAAATTGTACAAATAGCAAATACTTTAAAAGTTACTAAATAAAACGTAATGATTATTTTCTTGTGATAATGATAAGGTAAAATCCGTTTTAAAATTCATAATCGTTTACTTGTTGGGAACGAAAACAAAATTGGCAACCCTACAGTGCCGAGAAGAACGACCGGCACGCCCGGACCGCTTAAATTTAATATTACGGTTTTCCCATAAAAAAATAGATCAACAGTAAGAAAACACAGCTCTTTTTAACCGACTTCGACAAAAGGAGTAGGTTCTGTGTTCGCCTGTTTGTATTTTACAGCGATAACTTCGTCGTTTATCAATCGATTTTAATGATTATTTTCGGTAGAACTTACATCGAAGATAGTCCCATATAAATTTCAGGAAAAAATTCTATTCTTCAATTAAACATTTTTTTGCTCTATACTCGGTATATTCTTCAATTAAACATGTTTTTGCTCTATACTCGGTATTTGAACTTTCTACTACAGACCTTTAATCGAGAATGCTGAATATCGCGGCCACATTTGCAGTTGGTAAATTGGCCTTGGCACAAGAAGTGCACCCACACATTCCATAGGGAGGTAATAAGGATGGAGTAGAATTCATTTCACTACCGTCAACTGATCGCCGTGCTCGAACGAATATCCCAGTTCCCAGGTGTGTAGGCGAGACAAGATTCCAAGCCGATTCCAAAACTGGCCGTCCTGGAATCGACATTCCTGGAATGGACACATTCACGCCGAGTAAATGTTCGTCCTGATAACGTGGCTGTGATCGTGAGCCCGAAAGCGATTAGCACCATTTGTCAAGCTATTCGCGCGTAGCTCTGGCCGCCCGCGAGTGCCGAACATTGTCTGCACACAATAGCGGGGTCGCTCGTGGACAGATCTCATTTGCTGCTGCTCCGGATGCTTCATCATGTTATTGCTAATTAATATCGGTTTTACCGTATATTCTCTAGTCCACGTCTATTCATTGAATTTAAAAAAAGACTATTATCCATACCTACTAATATTATAAATGCGAAAGTAACTCTGTCTGTCTGTCTATCTCGCTTTCACGCCAAAACTACTGAACCGATTTAAGTGAAATTTGGTACACACATAGCCTAGAGCCTGAGAAAGGACATAGGCTAATTTTTTTTAATTGGAACAACGTGTTGTAAAGGGTTGAAAATGAGGATGAAAGGTGCGAAGCTGCGGGCGTCCACTATAGTTTCAAATGTATTGTCTGTCTGTCTGTTTTTCTGTCATAAAATAAAAATAAAAGCATGTTATTATAAAGAATGATATATGAATAGAAAGTGTTGTTCGAGTGAGTGCCCCCCCGGCATTGTCCGGCGCACAATAGTCTGCAGGCAGAACTTCAGTTCAGTTCTCTGTGCGCGAGGAGTTTCCAAGACTTTACTAGTTACTTAACGAGATTCTTGTCTTATTTATCAAGAGAAATATTGCAGCTGCTTTTTGCATTAGCTGTCTGGCTACGGATTTGTTATAATTATGACAATAGCGTTCATTGACACTAGTAAAAAAGTAGAGAGTAATATGCTGTAACTTACAATGGTAATTATTTTGATGAGATAAAGAAACAGGAACTCACTTGGTTAGGTACACTGATGATTGCTAAAAACAATGTCACGCCTGGATTTCCACGAAGAGGCAGTGATTTGATGCTTGTTTTGTAAGTAATATGGGCCTACTGCTTATATCAGTACTGGTCTAGACTCCGTCTTAAAAACTGGAATTGAAGTTTAAAAAACGTAATAAGAGTAGGGTATACTTTATTGTTACCGGGCAAGGCAGGTATTGTTCAAGAAATGTAATCAATTTAAAACTAGAACACAGAAGGGTGTTTTTCCAAATTTAAAACATGACGCAGCATTAACGTCGACCCTTTATTCATTTATTTTAATAGGAGTGCCCCGTTCAGTTAGCCTAACCGGATTTTCATCCAAGCTGCTCCCTCTGCCCAACTTTTTATGATAACCAATCCTATGTACCTATTATCTTTAATCATTTAGCATAAGCTCGCCCCGCGGCAGCGCCGGGGTCGGTGATCCCTTCGACAACAGGGCGCCGGCCATTCTAATTTGGGTAATACCCTGGAATCACAGCTTGATATCATCCGCCTAAATTGAACTACGCAATAATTGATGGGGAATGTTTAAATGAATACTTTCCATATATTATCATTAGGAGTATATTCAGCCATTCCTGCCAGTAAATGGGCTGTAAAAGATTTCCAGTCGTGGTTTAGTATGGCCTGTTTATTTCTGTAATATGCCTGTCAATAACATCTACTGAATAATCAGTGCGAATTGCTAAGCAATATGGGTTGCAGCGTACAGCTGATGGTCGACAGCATACGCCACTAAGATGCTCCAACTCCATGAAAGCTTGTGATAAAAAATTGTCATATTCCTAATTATGTTTCATATTTACAGGTACATACTGTATAGTACTAGGCTTGTAGTTAGTGCTAAACTAACCTACTACCATAGACACGGACTACATTTTGACATATTTTTTACCTTACTCTATGGTATTTTTTCTAACCTACCTAACTATGCAGGTACTCGTAGACAAACTATGTATTAAAATCCTAAGCAAAGAACAGTTTTTACAGATATTCAAACTAATTTTATTCCGATATTAAATTAGGATAAAAAATCAATTTCTTTATTTTTTTCAGTAGGTATTTAAGTACTATATATTTCATCCGGGCAAAGCCACGGGTAGCAACTAATAAAAATATAAAATTATTCAGAACTGACAAAAACTAAAATTATTTCAGCAGTTTTTAAAGGAAAAGGAATTGTCGGCTATCTGGCCCCTCGGCGGGTACGGTGCAAGCGGTGCGAGCGGTGTGAGCGGTGCAAGCGGTACGAGCGGTGCAACACAATACGAGGTATAAATCATGGCCGGGCTGCGGAGGAGGCTTCAATGGCAAATGTATGGTGATTGTTCGTCGAGAGAATGCCTTTTTCTCCGTAGCCCGTAGGCTGGCGTCTTTATGGCCAGTTATTGCACGTACGCTAAATTCATTACAAAGGATCGGCACTGCCATTAAAAAAAATTCTCATAATAATTATAAGCATCAGTCCTATACCTATGACAAAATTATGGATGTAAGATAGCAAACGAGCATGCAGATGTGAAGATAGGATAATAAAGAAAAAAACTAAAATATATGATCTCCTATATAAATTCAGCTACTTTGTTTTTCAATCTACCAGTAGGTACTACGATTTTGTATTTTCAATCCCTTTTTCAACCTTTTAGGTTGATGCAAGTTCTGACTAACGTGAAGAGTGGTCATAATTTGTCCAGATCCAGAAAAATAAAGAAGGTTTCCTCGGATGTGACTGGGTAGACAGGTGACTGGTGGTCCAGAATCCAGTTATTTCCGAGATTAAATTAAGCAGGAACTAATAAACGAAACTGCCGCAGTGTACACACAGACGCGGGCGAAGCTGCGGGCTTTATCATAACATTTAAAACTTTATTGTCGCAAGCTTTTTTCATTTTGTTTCCTAGGCTCTTATTGTGATCTCCTGTTTCCATTAAATATAGTCGCAGGGGTATTTAATTTTTTCACAGCACGTTTACGTCGAATCTACAATGAAATCTAAAATGGCGCTTACTTTTTTTCTTTCCGCGCAATTATTTCTCCAATAAATTTTCTCACAATTGTGCACACGAAAGAATTGATAGATTCAGCGACAGCAATGCAGTAAGTTCCATTGATGTATTATGCAATAAACGTATTAAATCCATAGAAATAAAAGCTGAATTCGTCCATAACGGGGAGGGGACTCTCCCAGTTGGGACGCACCTTTTGTAGGGCGATGTCATTCAATAGGGCCGCCATCGTTAATTTCGACTGTCAAGATTACGTTTGAAAATGTTGAATAGGGTATTATTATGTTCAGGATTTAAAAATACCATGATTTTGCAGGAGAGTAAATAAAGGTATCTCAGCTCTCTATCTACATATATGTAATATGTATCTGTTTAAGGTTGAATCTTTTAGTATTGATTATCATAGTCTATGGTCTATGGTATAGTCTACGTAATCCTAACTAATATATAAATGGGAAAGTGTGTTTGTTGGTTTGTCCTTCTTCTCCTATCAACGAAACGCTGTGACGATGTGATTTTTGCACAGACGTAGTACAGGGCCTGGAGAGTAACTTATTAAAAAAAGCAACTTTTTATCCTGGAAAAGTTCATGGCTCCCGCGAAAATCCGCGAAATGGACAAAACACTGAAATAATCGTTCGATAATTAACTATCAAACTAATTTTAATCGTCTCATGGCTATCTCGGATTATGATTAGTCGAAGCACAGAATAATGTCGAACTGCGGATGAAGATAGATTTTGATGAGCGGTAATCTTTGGTGTAGCTTGCCGTTGTAAAGGCTCTAATTATATTTTGAACCATCCCTTGATGGTGGAGATACATTCTGCACGAAGAATGATTAGATGCGGCTAAAGCTATTAACAAATATTGAGAAACGGTAGGTACGAGTATGTATTTGCTGACTTTACATGACAATATACAATGACAATAATAATAATACCGCCTGACAACCCTATTGTCAGTCGTATTTAGGATTGACAGTATCAGGTATAAAAGGTAAAAAGAATAACGTGCGATGTAAAGCCGAGCACCAGCTTATGGACCTGCGCAGCCGGCCGCGTATTTTTTTTCACTTTCGTATGGAAGCTTAGGGGATCCATGCGAAAGTGACAAAAAGTGTAGCGGGGAATACCCGCGACACGTACAGGCTTTTATGAAACGAATTAACCCGACTGGAAGGGACTATGCAAATCGATTATCGTCGTGAATACATTTTTAGGGTAGTTTTAGTTTAAAGATATCTCTTAACTTGGCATTATGCGTATTGCTTATTTATTTTTAAACTTAGTATAAACTTACGCCCGTGGACTCGCGAGTAGAAGCTGCCTGCATGAGGTTGTCGCCTCCAGAGATAGTTTTGGCTTGATATGTATTCTTTGGCCAGTTTTGAAGTCTCCCCGGTGCATGGTGGGTCAGGCGAACGAGTCCCGGGTCATCCCGGTCGGGGCTAATATTATTTATTTTGCAGAATACACAAATATTTATTCTCAGGCTATGTATTGCGTGTTGTTTTCTGTGTGTCCTCCACCCGCGACTCAGGGCCAGACACAGGGCCGGACACAGGGCCAGCCACAGGGCCAGACACAGGGCCAGACACGGGGCCAGCCCCCGCGGGGTTGTAGTGTGTAGCGGTAACAGAATTTATATTACTTAAAATATTTTGTAACGCCAACTCTCAATATACATAACTGAACACTATTTTTAGTACATTGGTACAGCGGGAGCAGCCCAGTGGCTATCGAACTCTCCTCTCACTCGAGCGGTCGGTGTTTAAATCCAAGCACGCACCAATGAATGGCTCTAAGTTACGAGTACGTGCGAATTAAGAAATTAAATGTAACGGTGGAGGAAACCTATATGCCTGTGAGATCTCCATAATGTTCTAAAAGGCATGTGAAGTCTGCCAATCCGCTCTTGGCTAGCGTGGTGTTCTAAGGCTTACCCCTCCCATCCCGAGGGGAGGCCCATGGCCTCCGGAGGGCCGCTGACAGATATCTATGTATAATTGATTGCGTGCAGTCTGCGCTGCGCCTCGCTATCATCAAGTATCTCCTGTACATCACGACAAGCGCTAATCACTCCGCCTGAGACTTAGTAACCACAGAAGCACAAATTATTTAGTCATATCTCCCGATTAGAAAGTGGTATTTGTTCAGAGCGCCGCCGATCTTTCTGCCGTTTCTCGCACATTTACAATTAAAACAAGGCTAGATAGAAGCGAGAATGGATAGTCATTCTCTGTAAATTGCCGCTCAATTACCACGATAACCAGCCTCACGCGTTATGGATTTTAATTTTACACGAGAAGCCATTACCAGGCATTCAGTACATAAAATGTATATATAAAATGATCTGACTTAAAATAATGTATGAGCTACGACGTCTCAATTGGTTCTAAAGAAAGAATACCATAGAGTAATAAAAATATATATGAAGAACTTGAATAAAAGATGTAGGTAATAAAAATTTAAATAAAAAAAAAATATTTCATTTTCATTTCCACTTTGAATCCTGAACTAGAAAAAAAGTTTAAACTTGGATCGGCAAGAACGTTCCCAGTAACATAAATCAAACTTCCATTAGGTCAGTCAATAAAAATAATCAGAGCAAAATAGAATTATTTATCGTATGCGCCACAATATGGTGAAAAATTCCATGAAGTATTCTGATTGTCGCTTTTGCACGAAGTGTGTGCCGCCGGCGGGCTTCGGCGAAATGGCCGCGGTCTACCCGCCGACACCGACATGCATTGTGCAACATGCCAATGCCGTTTGGGATGGAACTCATTTGATAAGGTGCCTTCTATTTAACGTAAAGAGTGTAGTTATCCCCTCATTTATATTCTACGAATTTAAACTATCGTAGATTTTTTATTTTTTAATTCCCCACAGTTCGGGCGATATACAGGCCATAAAGAATAAAGTTAATCCCAGCAGTAGTCGATAACATTATAGTTGAGGTAGTCAAAGAAGATTCAACTTACACTCTTTTCCTAACACAACAACCGGGACCTTATTCCACGCTGCTGCAGTGAGGATTCGTGCAGGGCCTTAACCCCTCGTTCTCCGGTCACCAATGCGCGGGGCAGGGTATTGGAGGAGTGGGCTGCCACGTCGGGCTTAGTTCTTCTAAACCGGGGGTCGGTAAACACGTGCGTGCGGCACAACGGGGGATCCATCGTGGACCTCACGTTCGCGACCCCGTGTCTTGCGCGCCGTGTCCGAAACTGGAGGGTGCTCGAGGAGGCGGAGACGCTCTCGGACCATCGGTATATCCGGTTCGAGGTCTCCGCTAACCCTGGAGCTCCACAGAGCCGACCCCCGCGTGGGGAAGGACC
>DWTT01001480.1:0-11635 GCA_018250895.1 Carterocephalus mandan | reverse complement strand
CCACTCGCTATAGTAGTGTCGTAGCGCGCGACAGCCACCGGTGGCTGTGGTCGGTGGCCCGTTTGCGCAGAGCCTTATAGTTTCGGAAAAAAGTGGCTTTGACATACGGACGAACAGACAGACAGACAGACATGACGAATCCATAAGGGTTCCGTTTTTTGCCATTGGCTACGGGACCCTAAAAATAACAACGAACTACAAGAGCTTTAATATTATGTTACTTGCTGCTACGGAACCCTTCCTGGGCGAGTCCGACTCGCACCTGGCCGCTTTTTTAATTATCATAATATAAAAAGTTGAGCAATAGTTGAGATAATTGTAACAATTAACTATTTCTTCACGTTTGTCGGAAAATTAAAGCAACGCTTCCAAGGATTTGTCAGATAGTCAGCAAACACAACGTGAATGCTACACTGCTACGCTTGCGCTACGGAAGCTACGAGATCTCTACAAAGAGTACTTCTACGGACTAACTTCTACGCATGTGCTACGCGCTCTCAGCTAGCGTTTTTAAAAGCTTTTATTTAACTTCACTCGTATGTATGTATGTATGTATGTCCTGGAATGTTGCAATCAATATTTCACCCACTTCCAATGAAGCTATCGAGCTTACAATTGCGCGTGCAGCAAAAGGTATACGCCTATACGCGCCTACACATGCTTTGACGGGCTTATATGCTTGTATAAAATGCAAGTCAGAAACCGCACATAATAAGCGGTAACCTACCATATCGCAATGTTGAACCTGATTGAACGACATGTTAAAAATACAATTTGCTATTTTGTTTTATGCAGTAACTAGTGGACGCCCGCAGCTTCGCTCGCGTGGAGTTAGGCATAATAATAGATTCTTCTTAACGCGTTCACTGTAACTCCACAAATTTGTAATGAATTCGTAAATGTTTAATCCCCTATGTATATTTCACACCCTTAAAAGTATCATTTTTACAAACTTTGAATTCCATTTTTACTAAAATATAAATTTTATGCTTCTAGTTCTGAAAATGACAATTCTTTCAAACTTTCATCCCCCTTTTCAACCCTTTTCAATACTTTTTACCAGTTAAAAAGTAACCTATGTCCTTTCTCAGGCTCTAGACTATCTGTGTGCCAAATTTCATTTAATCGGTTCAGTAGTTTTGGCGTGAAAGCGAGACAGACAGAGTTACTTTCGCATTTATAATATTAGTTATTTATATTAATTAAAGTTTCACCCCAACCCTTGCAACCCTTGCAACCCTTTCTTTCACGCGTCTCACTTTTGGGCTCTGGAAATTAGGGTTAGGCTTTAGTCCACCACGCTGGCCAAGTCCGGCCGGCAGACTTCACATATCTTCAAGAACATTATGAAGAACTCTCAGCTAAACAAGATACTCAACGATTTCCTTCACTGTTCATGCAGGAAACGTTTAATTTCTTAAATCGCACATAATTTAGAATATGCATTGGTGCGTGCTGCTTGAATTCTAACCGACCGCTCGAGTGAGAGGCGATTTCGATAGCCACTGCTATCACCGCTGTACATTTAAAGCATTACCATCCAATGCGCTTCTGAATAAAAAATAATCGCTTTAAAAATAGGGATTTCACACGGAGTAGGTACAGGTACCTAATTATTAATAAGTAAGAAATTAAATATGTTCGTGTAATAATAAATGAAAAAAGACTATAATTTATTTTTTAAATTGTGTGGTTTTATGAAACCTCGGTAAAAGTGAAACTTTTTTTCACATTATAGACATTTAACTAAACAATTTTGAAATAATATTCCAATAAGGATATAAAAATCGCTTTATCAATCTTAATTTTATACTTGGAAAATTGGAATGATAATGGGAAATAAAAAAACAAGCGTCACTACACTATTAGCCGTTCGAAATATATGTATCTAAATTTCAAGAAATCCTACGTACGCTTGGTCGAACGGTCGAATGGTTGGTAAAAACAACCTTCTACGCCGCGAGTCCCGGTTCGCTACCCAGTGTCTCAATAAAAAATAAAAATTTTGATTCAATTTTAAAATGTAATGCGACATGCGTCTTGCGACATGTGACAGACAAACCAAAATTTTCATTACGATGTAATAAAAGTTTCACTTTAATAAACATGTACATTTAGTTTGACCTACTGAGCGAATTTAAAGTGTATTTGGCCGGTTCATTTTATTCTAAATTCAGATAAAATGATCCCCATAAATTCACACTTCATGTTAGTAGCAAGAGACAGCCGCCGGCTGCACGGCTGTCAAATCAACGATTGATATATTTCCGGTCCGACATGCGACAACAGCCTGTATGAAATACGTGAAATATGCCCGGAACTGGTGATAGGCGGTGGATAAAAAAAGTCAAAAGATAGTTTTATATACAAGTTTTAATTGTAAAAGTGAGTGTATAACACACCACTTTTTGGCGTTAGTATAGTTATGTTACGTTTTTGTTATGTGAGTCATAAATATGTTGCTTGGGTATCATTTTAGTATCGAAATATTAATTGGTACATTCTATTGAAGATTTTATTCATTCCATGAACAAAAGTAATATACAAGATTCAAAGGGCAAGTTAAATAAACAAAGTATCCTATTGGAAGGAATATCTAAAAGACAATTACACGAAGACCAGGGCCAACATTGTTTGCTCACGTCGAAGAGCGGTTTGTAAAGTAAAATCATTCAATCCAAATTCCCCAATACGGTTCGTGACTTAGAAAACAGTGTGTTGACTTATTGTACGTCCCTGTCGGCAATTGAATGAGATCCAATAGTTGCACGCGCTCACGTGAGCCAGGTCGCTTGCATTCTCGATTCAATTTTCTGTATAACGACGCTGAGGAAAAAGAAATTCTTGTACATTCTAACAGCAGATAGAAGAAATTTTAGAAAATTGTTTGTTGGCAGCTACATTGCCTCAATTTAGCCATACAAGAAACATTAAACTAACAATAAAAGGAGAATTTAGATACCTTAAAATAAATGTCAGTAAGTGCTTACAACAAAATTGAGATTTCAATTTTTTAGACACATAATATTTTAGACCTAAACACAAATTTAAATTTATAATTTCATTCAGCAAAAATAAATCAAGTCATACCCTTGATACGTTTCTTCTTGAAAGCAATGCAAAACAAGGCAAATTAATCAAGTTTTAACATTTCAATAACAGGATAAATTGACAATAAAAACTTATTATAAGTTATTTTCATCCTCAGTTTTCTTCATACAAACCATTTCTGCTCTCAGAATGAGAGGGTTAGGTGCCGTTACTCTGATGTTAAAACTTGCGGTAAGCTCTACTACATTTATATCTAACATCTACTAGTAATCTAGTGTAAATCTGAACATAGGGTTTACTGGATCAATAACTCAAATTTTTCTAAAGTACAATCGTCCCCAAAGTCGTCTTAATAAGCCAAGATTTAGAACAAATCCGAGAGTTTTTTGTGGAATGAAATTAGCCGAAAAAGGCGACGCCATTAAAATTACATTAGCATAAATAAGCGGCTCGCTAATCTTGAGAGAATAAATCTTGGCCGGGAAATAAAAATAATTCCCGTGGTCGACTCAATGACAGGCCTGTTTGTAGGGTTTCTATGTAGATTTACCTGTACAAATATGATGTCGTCTAAATATTTCGTTTGTTGGGAACTTAAAATCAATTTTAGGGGAGTTTCATAGTTCTTCACTGTCGAAATCTAAATGAAAAATGCTTGCCTCATATTAGAAAGCATTAAATATTCATGTCCACACCCGAAAGGTTCACCCAAGGGGTATGCGATGGTAAAATCTGTCCAAACGTCCGTCATTTAAGGAAAGTTTAACACTCTTTTATACTAATTAGTCCTTTGGGAGAAAACTCAGAATTCCTCAAATTGGTTCGTTAAAAATACTTGTGGAAACGCTACAGAAGTATATGTAATGGTATACTTTTAAAACACTTGTCAACTCAAGTGTAAATTACTGTGGCACTTGAACAGGTGGTAGAATCAGAGACTGTTGGATCATATTTTGACTGAAAAGTGGTTAGTATCACGAAGTAATTTAACGTATTGGTTATGTAGTATAGAAGTAACAGTAGACTTACTGAGATAGATCTTTATATAATTTAATTAAATAACAAGATAAATATCGAGCTCAATAGTGAAATTGATCAGTGAAAATTACTTTCCAATTAATATACATACATAGTTTAGTACCTGCCCGATATATTGTTGTTTTATCAAGGTGCAAAATTTCAATTTTATGTCGTAATTCTTTATTACTTTGCTACCAATTAAACGTTATACCATGTATTTTGTACATGGATATACTCGTAGGTTTAAAATGTTATTCTGCTCTTAGTTTTGTAAATAACGTCATTAGTCATTACATATAACTAACTCTCTAGGGAAATAGAAACAAGCATTGAACTTTACGTTCACCTCAAATTGCGAGCTGGTTTTAATATCATGCTCACGCGTTTTCTGATTTAATTACGAACAATCATTTAACGCATGAAATCAAATTGACATTATTCCTTGCTACGAAATATTATTATGAATAAATTAAGAGTGTTCCAAAAGTGGAACGCAAAATTTATCGAATGAGACAATATGGATAGGCCGAAATTTAATTAACAGACGTAATTAAGTAATATTGGTAGGTTGTTTTCTGTTTATCGAAAACAACTTGCGGTCTCCTATTATTTTGAGCGCTGCGGTGTCTGCTTCATGCCAATTAATTTACCGTAGGTAATTTTCTCAAGTTTGAAGGTCATAAAGATAATGATATCTATGTTGATTATGTAGCCTACAGATAGGAGTACATTTCAATAATTTGTACTATTTAAATACGTTGATTGATTGTAGCGTCTGTAGTGCAAACTTAATTTAAGTGCATAAAAATAAAACGCGATGGTACTATTTCATTGTACTTTTTAACTTACGCAAACAAACTCCAGGTAGTGGAAAATGGTAGTAGAGTTAAAAAAAAAAACTATTCAGCAATTCATTCAATCGCAAATAATATGAATGAATTACCTAAGCTCTAAGGATCTGGTTTATAGAATATAACTACAAACGTGCGATCGCGCATTGAAAGCAGTTTATCGGAAAAAAGATTTTCCGCTCAGTTATCAGCTTACAAACGAACTAGGTAGCTACGTAATACGCGTGCCCTGATGACACAATACATTCATATTGGCTGAATCAGCCGCGTCCTTTCCTCTAATAGCACGTATGTATACGTTGGATCCAATTCTGCCCTAACGTATTCCACGTGTACAAAAATAGTGGGCCTCTAGCTAAGGCTGTTGTCTCATCATTCTCGCGATATTGATAACAATATTTATCAAGTGGAATGCGTATTACGAAATTCCAGAGTGATTCCGGGACTTTGATTGAATAGCACCATCATTCCTACTCACCAACTGACCAACTAATGTTCTAATTAATACCCTCTGCTAACTTTACTGACCATCTCTCCCAGTCCCTAAAGCCCTCGAGTCTAGTTCCAAGTCTGTCACAGTTGCAACTTATGCATATTTGTTTGCTATCTTATATTCATAAAACGATCACCGGTCATTCATAAGGATCCTACGATACGATAATAGTAAAGAGAGAGAGAATGAAATTGATTTATAGATTACTAGTGGACGCCCGCAGCTTCGTTCTCGTGTAATTAGACATAATAATAGATTCTTCTTAACGCGTTAACTTTAGCTTCACAAATTTGTAATGGATCCGTAATTTCCCCTATGTTTATTTTACACCTATAAGCAACCTTCCCAACACTTTATTCCAATTAAAAAGTAGCCTATGTCCTTTCTTAGGCTCTAGGCTGTGTGCCAAATTTCATTTAAATCGGTTCAGTAGTTTTTGCGTGAAAGCGAGACAGAAAGACAGACAGAAAGTTACTATCATCTGAGACGATATCGGATTACGGCAGACAATAATCGAAATCGATTATTATTATTAATAAATAATGTTATCATTGACATTTAAGATATTCATAAGACTAATAAATTTTGTTGAATTTGATCCT
Organism: Carterocephalus mandan; assembly: GCA_018250895.1. Lineage (NCBI taxonomy): Eukaryota > Metazoa > Arthropoda > Insecta > Lepidoptera > Hesperiidae > Carterocephalus > Carterocephalus mandan. The sequence continues at coordinate 5,618 of DWTT01001480.1, read as the reverse complement.
GCATAGATCATAAGTAATACAAATAAAACATACCGTATTAACAAGATATTAATATCAAAACAGTATGAACTCATCTGCAATCTTATATAATCAGGTTATATATGATTATAACTATCGTCTTCCGATATCCATATCGTATCGCGAAATGTGAAGCAGGCTCAAGATCGATGGATGCTTCCGGAAAAGATGGCGTAATATGACAACAGATGTCGGCGACGGTTATCTCAACAGGCCCTCTGTTCACGAAACTAATAAAAGATTCAGCATTGTCGTTGAGCTAAAAAGGGTCTCTGCAGCACGTTGACGCCTATTCCGAGAGAGTAAGGGCGTCTTTCCCTGCTATTTCTCCGCTCTTGATCCGTCATTATCAAGAGGAATGTCCAACAGAATGAATATGATTTGAAAAATTCCGCAACCCAAATTTTTGGTTTTACGATTAGGGTTTTATAGTTCTGGAAGACTGGTCTTGGATCTTATGTGTTAGATTATCAATTGAGCGTGCAACTAGAAGTAATTTGCTAACATAATAATCTAAAACAAAAGGCATATTATTCATAAAATACACATTTTTTAAATAAAATTATATTAAGAAAAATAAACATAGCACAGCACTTATAACTTCTATCAGAACAAACTTTAATTTGATGAATGTTTACAAAATCTCCGGCTAAAAAATCAACGTAAAAAATCAAGTAAATACCTGCTAAGCTTTCGAAATTAACTAACTTACAAACAAACATATGAAACACCTAATAACCTTTTCAAAATCTTAGCTAGGACCACGTAGAACTAGAAAGAAAATCAAAGAAATATGAGATCGGAAAGTTACAAAATAGCGTATATATCAAACAGCAATTGCCAATTCGGGATTGGAAAGGTTCGCCCTATAGAGTACGTGAGGCGGTCAAAACAAACTTGTGCAATAAATAACCCGATCGGATAAGAGAAAGGTACTCAGCCATTTTATATTCAATAAAAAAATAGGATAAACTAAATTGCCTTACAATGTAGTCGCAATATTTATGAGACTAAAAACGCGTGTTCAAGCCCCTGTTAAGGGCATATTCATTTTCCTCGGAGTTTAGTTTTCGCTAGAATATTATTATTTGTTAACAAAACGTAAACAAAAATATTGTTGTTAAGCTCTTTTTTTAAATTTACAGTTTTCGGGTAGAATTGAAATTGTAACGAGACTTTAATACCCAAACAACATTTACAAGATCCTGTATATCATTCTATAACTATAAATAAATATACTTATATTGAAATATCAACGGTTCAGGGTTCAAATAGCACCAAAGACGTTTGTAAGTGATTTGTATGGTAACAAATTAGTTTCAGCAGCTGAGTAAAGAACCGGAGGAAATACTTTCGTGGACTATTTCAATCAATAAATCGCTTGTTCCTGCTTCTCTAATAGCCCTTCTTGTAATTTAGTCACGCGCTAAGTTCTTACCGCCACAAATCCAACAAGGGTCCAACAGTTCTAACACACTTGAACTATTTTACCCCTTTCCGTTTGACCGAATGTTATACAACATAATCGAAAAATAAATTCTTCGTTACGTTCCCACCCTTTCGGTGAACTTTTTCGCCCGAGATGTGGGTCTTTTTGTGTAGAGATTAAAAGACATTATTTACCCTTGTAGTATGCGTAGCGAAGCGTCAAAGTTTTATATTTTCTGACAGCGGACTGAAAGGCTGACCTAAACATGCGTTGAACTGTTCGCCTGACATTCAAATGTTTATGAGGGTAGCGATTCACTTGGAGGTTTGCCATGTAATTAATTAGGCTGTCACATAAAATACGAACATACTGCTCCGCGTAGATATTATTTGACTATGGACATAAGGGGAATTCAATTGAAAATTCGATGTATATTTATTTACATTTCGACGAAATAGTTAAATTTGATATGTTTTAAAACGAGGCATACTGATTAACTGATTATTGTGGTAGTCGTTGGATTTAAAAGCTACTGAATCGATTTTGATGAAACTTGTTATGCAAATGCAGAGATGGTTCTAGTTCTCTCTTCTACCTACTCTTTTTCCCTATCCTATTTATATTGCAAAATATTTGCAAACACTACCTTACATAAAGAATACGTGATTAAGTGTTTTATTACATATACCGTAAAATAACAAAAAGTCCAATATGTGTAGATTATTAACATTTTTCAAAACAAGATTCCGGATGAACCGCTGATGTTTATGTAGGTACTTGATTTCATCCGTGATGTTACCCCTTTTGTCTTTAAGTAGTTAAATCTCCTCGACTTTGAGGAAGCTCTTGCCACAAAATTATCAAATTATAACTTGTTAAGTGTGTTTTCCTGTCTGTAATTTTAGCCGACATTAAAATTTTCAACCGTTTTATATTAAATACTTTTATTGTTTTATGTTTAGTAAGTAAGTGATTAAATTTATTTATCTTTATTAAACCATTTCTTTGTTTGAATGCCTATGCCTATCATGATGAAGTAAAGTTTTTTTTCCTTTTACTTCTTTCTGATTAGTTTTTATTTTGAATGAAGTACCTATATCTTGAACTAAATTACACATGAATTCCAGATTTTAATAGAAAACTTTGTCTTTCATGGCATGAAGTTAAAATTCCAAATGTCATTTGATAGAGGTTACAAGTGGATATTTCACGCTACGAGATTTTAAGAGTATAAAGGAAAATTGCCAAATGAAGATTTCGGAATTTAGTAAATCTAGTTTCAGTGGCAGTGTCAGTAATATAAAATTATATTATCAAGGGATTAGTGTAGTAAAAAACATTAAAATAAACCTTTTTCCATAAAAAAAATCACAAGACACTCGTTGTCTAGTTTGCAGCAAATATGTATGTTTGTTTTCAATGTGCTGCATTGTTTGCAGCCAAAATTTATAGCAATTATAAAATGCGAATTTAATCGCTGCGACCCATAGACACTGCTGGGCACGGGTCGCCCCCACAGACACTCCTGTGGGAGGTCTAGAGCATGCTCCACCACACTGCTCCAATGCGGATTGGTGGAGGGGTTAGTGGCCAACCCAGTGTCGAATGTTCTCAAGGCACCCGAAGGTCAACGACAAATTTAATATTATAAATAAAACGTATCTGGTGCTTATTACATTCCTATTCGCGCAATACACTGTCGTATTTCTGATCTGACACAGTGAAATTTCGTTTTTGAAAAGTGCATGTCGGAATAGTCCAATATTTGTTAGATTTAGATAAACGTAACGATTTCTTCTCAAATTATTATCCCTATGTTTAATTTTTCACTACATTTTAAACTTCTTGCCAATCAGTCAATTAAGAGCTTAATTTATTAAAATTTAAGTTGACAAAATACAGTTAAAAACTTCTACTTCCACCATGTCGAAATCTAATTTCTGAAACAGAGCTTCGAAACTCAAAGAAATGCCAGTGTTAATGAAAATTAAGTCGAAAGTATTTAAATGTCAGAGCGTGAACTTGGAGCGAGTGTGCCGAGTGTAAAAGTGTCAGTGTTCAAAATGTAATAGTGGGATTAAGTGGAAATGTGCTCGGTAAAGTGGATCCGGTTGCTAGTGATGTTGGCGGCTTGCTGGGCACAGGAGGGCGAGTGGAGCGAGGACGCGGAGGATTTAGGTGAGTTACTGTAATGTCGCCGCTATTCTGTTATGCTGTAAAGTTATATTAGTATCTAAGCCTGGTTTGGAACAGCCAAAGTCGGTCGTGGTCTCGGTGGTACAGCAGACAGCACAGGCTATCGAACTCGTCTCTCACTCGAATTGCTTTAAAAACAATTATTACATGGCAGAAATGGTACTAGGTACCGTGGCGGGCTGTGGTACTGCCCCGGGCTAACTATATGGAACAAAATAGTTTTCATAAATTTCCTAATTGGTTACCTTTAGGCTCTACCATGCCCAGCAGTGGAAATAAAAAGGCCGCTGGATGGATGGCGATGCTACCCTGGAGAAGTGACGGTGGCATCTTAGTCCTCCATACTTACTACTCTTAATACTCCACCACGCTGCTCCAATGCGGATTGGTGGAGGGGTTACTGGCCAACCCAGTGTCGAATGTTCTCAAGCCACCCGAAGGTCTTCGACAAGGCTTAACGATTGTTTCCACCATTGAAAACAAACGGGACCGACGGCTGTACGTGCCCTCCGAAGCACGGTAGCGTCCATGAAATTTTGCCACTAGCGGTCACCCATCTGACAAACTTTCGATCACATTGAATTGACGCGAGCCATTGGGCTATGGACGCTACACTGGATGTTATTATTATTTATTTAAGTATGTATTTAAAAATATCTATGTATGTATATCAGTCTCTGACACCCATAGTACCTACAGACTCGCGCCTAGTTGGCAGTGTGTGAGAATGTCCCTGATATTTATTTTATTATTATTATAAGTTTACTACCTACCAAACATTCTTTGACTACTTTAAATATTACGTCCTTACATTAACTAATTCCTGTTTGGTTTGTTTGTACGACAATTTGTAAAATAGATCCCACTCATACATAGCACGCGCCCGGTCATTACTTGCACTTTAATTTTATCTGAAGCATTCACATTACGAAGCTATAACGTTGCAGTGTATCGTCGCGATAGCCCTGTTTTAAATTGTAGATGAGAGGAAATAGCGAATGTGAATTTAGGAAATGAATTTGCAAGCGAAAACCACGTTAGAGATTGAGCTGTTAGTTGTATCACCGAACAGAAATAGCAAAATAGTTTGTCCTATTTCTGTATGTGTAACAAAGTGTATGAGAAATGCATATGCATGCAAAGCCAATTCAATTTGCAACTCCAGTTTTCAGAGGATTTACAGAGATGATAGAATAGGACCAAAATAATTAATATCAACCTACAACTTCTCCTCTAAGTTTGTGAAAGATTCTTATGTAAATTTTTTTAATAGGTACCTACTGGCTATTCCAATTAGTTAAAAAAATATAAGAGGGCCGCACTGCGGTTAAACGGCGTGCGGCGTTTAGCCGCATTTATGTGAGCAAAAGAAATCAATAGATGCGCTTTTTTACCGGAAGTTTTTTACCGGAATGATTTTGTATTGATTAAGATTTAGCGGCTAAAAACCGCCTGCAATAAACAGTAGTTGTGGCCTCGCGCTAAGTTCTAACATATAAGTAATCTTAGCAAACATTTATATTTTTAACATTTATGCGCCGGAAGCCTTCGCTTATAACGAAATGGTTACACGTTGCTAAAATATGACTACATACGTGGTAAATACAAAAACAGGAAGGAATGTAATAGATAGGTACTCACGCAACCGCCGTTGTAGAATTTACTTAAAATACACACTTTTATTAAATGTTCGATTTTACTAGTCTATAATAAGGGTTAGGAGAATGTTCTTCACCAATAATCACACCGACACCACAATTAAACGATATATTAAGGAGACATTTATGCAGCAATGCGTCCGCGCACCATCCCTCGATCACGCTGGCCTAGACAAGTGGCAAAACGCTAGTAGAATAGAAATAGAATAGATCAATTAACAACTTTGACATTTGGGCCTTTAAGTTAGCAAGGCCGCAGGGCGCGAAATTTTGAATGATGGCGCTTGGCCAATTAGCGTGCGATTTAGGAGCAGGGA
>DWTT01001479.1:0-11635 GCA_018250895.1 Carterocephalus mandan | reverse complement strand
ATGTATGTATGTATGTATGTGTCCTGGAATCTTGCAATCAATATTTCACCCACTTCCACTGAAGCTATCGAGCTGAAATTTGGCACATAGGTATTTGGTTCCGATGACATGCACGAAAATAAAAAAAAGTTATAAAAAGCATTTTTTTTAAATGTTTCTATCTCCTTTCATTCTTACTCACTCCTCAGGGTCCAGGCACTCGGCCTTGCTGGCGGTCTTCATCTTGGCTTTGGGCTTCGGCTTGGGCTTGGGCTTCTTCTTGGGCGGGCGCGGGGCCTTCTTGGCCGGCACCGCCGTCACCGAGCTGACCGGCAGCGCCGGGCTGACGGCCGGCCGCGTCGGTGTCGGCGTGTCTTGGTGAGGCTGCGGGGATATTATTATTTTAAGTCAGGTTACACAGGTTATTTATTTTTTATATCTATAGTCTGGCCCGTTGGTACAATCGGTAGACACCCTGTTGCGCCAGGGGTCGTGGGTAGGAATCCCACTAAGGACAAATATTCGTTGAGGATTGTAAAGTGTTGACACTTGTATTTGTTCTGTCTTTGGATGTTAATACATAATTATCTATTTGTGTATGTATTTAAAAATATCTATGTATGTATATCAGTCTCTGACACCGATATTACAGGCTCGCGTCTACTTTGGGGTCAGATGGCCGTGTGTGAGAATGTCCAAACACGGCCATCCTAGCCGGCGACCCCCCAAGGAAAAATAAAAAAAACACGCTATTTAAGATAAATGAACTAAAATATAGATTTTAAAATAATATATTGCATTGTCATAGGGAGTGTGCAGTGTCAAACGTTTTGAAGTGGGCCAAAATCACGTTCAAAGATTCCGTTACATACATACATAATTACCAAACATACATACCAAGCTAAGCTAAAAAAAAGTGAGTTAAAAAAGAGGGAAGACGACTACCCCGAGTAAAACAATATAAGGACTGAAGGTGACGTAGATTGAATGTAAGAACAGGGCCAAGATCGCATGTCAATAAACTATCTTGCGCCGTATACGCAATTAGCGTGCGTCGCCAACGATTCCCATGTCTTATCAATTCTTTGATTGCCAATAGTTTAAAATTAAATTTAAGATTAAAAAGACCGCACTACGTCATTCAGTACTTTGACCTCCCACGAATCCCACGACCATCTATGTAAAGTATTTATCATTTAAATATTGCATTACGGATTTTCTTGCTACCGAGATTAAAATCTGGATTGTTATTGTTTATTCGAAGCCCTGTCGAAGCGAAGGCCTTGCAATACATAAAATCTTTTTTTTTTTTTCAATTCGAAACATTCGTGTTCAAAAATAGTCGCACATGTTGGCTAGTGTCCGATATTTACAATTTGATAAAAAAAATTACACTCATTTATTCGTTCCTCGACTAGACTAGGTCCACCTACTATTGTTTAATACGTTCTTATGTATGTGCGTTCCATTTTTCAATTGGGGTATTTCCGTTGTGATGTTTATCCAATATTAATTGCTGGTTCAAGGTCATGTACCTAAGTAAGCTGCTAATCTAAGCGTGCTAAGCTAAAGTGCAACCCATAGACCATTTGTAAATCAATAAAGCATTCATTTTCATTTTCATAGACGTCCAGCTAATGGGCACGGGTCTAGAGCATACTCAACCACGCTGTTCCAAAGCGGATTGGTGGTGGTAAAACTTTCCCACCGTCGACGTTTTATTGATAAGTCTAAAAGACCACGCGGATGGATCACTTAGTGAAAAATGGTCACCATCTCCTATGGGCAAGGGCAAAGCAGAGACGCCAATGTTTCGCCGGCTATAATATATAAGGCGTGTCAGCCTTTTTGGACAACCATGTCTATAGCCCACCGAGAAAACTGAACCATATTTTACGACAGAGACCCCTTTATTTACCCCCAGAGCAAAGTTCTGAGCTCTTCTACTAAACCACCCCGACAGCTAACAGAGCAACACATCACATACACGTACATTGAATATTTTTTCAAAATTAAAATAACGAGTTAAAACTCGAAAATTTATTTTTTTAATATGTATTGTCTGTCTGTATGTGCACGCATCACGTGAAAACCCGTGGACGAATTTCGATGAAACTTTGCAATGTTATTACTCATACTCTGGATTAACTTAAGGATACTCCGGTGAAACTCAACCAATTATGTTCAGACTTACAAAAAACGTTTATTATTTTAACTAAGTGAACACGTGGTTGTCATTTTTTCTATATTTTGTAAGTAAATAAAAAAGTTGAATGGATGCAGATATTTTCAACTATTCAAAGCACGCCCCTGGATGAAGGTAGTGTGTTTTGACCTGGAATTAAGTACTAAATACAGAAATATATAATCTCCAATACAAATTTTGTATTTTCAATCTATAAAGTATTTGAAAAAAGGGGTGAATATTCTGAATTAAGTGTAGAAGTTTCCATAGGTTTCACTGGGTAGGGTTTGTGCAGTATAATGTCCGTGATTAAAATAGGTAGTAACTATAAACGAAACTACCGCAGTCTGAATCCACGCGAGCGAAGCTGCGGGCATCCCCTAGTTCTGTTATAAATCTGTTAAATATGATAAATAGTCCCATAGCAATGCGGCTGTGGAGGTTCGTGCTTAAAGTAATAGAAGCTAATATAATTTTGCATGTAATACAAACATTGTAGACGGGGTAATTTATGCAACTTCATAACAAATTTTATATTTCTGTCACCAGAAATCATGCTTTCCTAATGACTTAGCGCACCAGTAGGTAATGCAACAATTTCAGTATTATTTCTAACGACTTATAGGTGTGTTTTAACTAATCTTCATTAAATATTAAGTGCAGTAACAATCCTACGACTCAGAAAACAATTTAAATATAATAATGATAGTTAAACTTCTTCAAACTTTTCTAATCTTCGAATATAAAGAACATTTGGCCCACGCACATTCTAAAACTGGAAAAGAGGCACATTAAGGGACCCTGTAATACGTTAAACACTGGAATGGAATAATCCGAAAATACAACATACCTGTGGTGTGACAGTAATGACAGGTCAACACTAATGCCACCGGTAAATATGTTACGAACGAGAATAGATATAAGAAATTCGAGAATCCTGCAATTTCGCCGGCACACAGAGATCCCGAAATGCAGACACTTCTGGCAAGCATCACTGGAAGAGTTTAAAAAATCACATGTTTTCCGAAATATATATTATTTTAACTCTCACTATTTTATCGTATTTTAAGCTTGAAAATGTCGGTGTGAATTGTTTTGAACCGCGTCGCGATACGTGTCAAGGATACGCGCGGGTCACACAAAAATGTCTCACTCATTAGTTAGGGATTTTTTCACGCGATAAATTTTTTTTGTGAATTATAGGAGCGTGTACCGCTGTCGTGCACTCTCCACAATAGATTAGCAATTGAACCTTTAACGTACAACAGTATTAATGCATCGTATTGACATTTTGTAGATCTGGCATAACGCCCGGTCTCGTGAATTGATGCCACAATAAAATTGTAATGGCTTGTTGTAGTGGGAGCGTGAGCGGAGATAACATTTTTAATCCCTCTACTCACTGTCACAGAAAATATTAAAATTAAAATAAAAGTATAATATACTACCCATTTTTTTATCGCCAAATCAATGTAAGTGTCAAAACCTGCTGCTGTTAACTGACAATATAAATGATTAACGTTTTATAAATTACGAACGATACAGGAACCGTATAGTGATTATAACGTTTAGTTTTTATGGGTAAGTATACACTTTTGTGGTAAATACAAGCACGATGTTTTGTTGTTTTTTTTTTTTATAAAATGATATCAAAGTAGACTGGACTCAAAATAATGGCGATCAAAGTCAGCAATATTAATTGCAAGTCACCCTGTATTTTATACTATACAAAATGATAAAGTTAATATTCAGTAACTCCTGAATTATTTGCCAAATGTCATTATGCTACCTTCTACACCGCTACTGCTAAGACGGCGCCTATAGCAAATAATAATGATGTTTCTATACTTGTAACCTCGAGGTAACAAGTCACTCAGTTATAAGTCTACTGGGGTTATTCTGTATATTCTCTTTTATATTTTGCTGTACAACAAAGCACAAGCGCACACAAACAACCGTGCATTGCAATGTAGAATATTTATTTATTTTTTATTTATTTGTTTAAGGTCGACCAGCGACTTATCACTAATCATTGTAAATTAAATTTTATACAATATTTATTTCAGTGTAATTCGCCATTACAGGCATATTCATCACTTATATCTATAGCTTACACCTGAAGTTTGTAATATATTTAAGTTTACTACAAAATAATGGTTTGACTGGTAGAAAATGCCATAAGGCATTAAGTCCGCCCATTGTATATCTCTTTAGAGGTGTCAATAAAGTTGTATAATTAAATAATAAAATAAAATAATTGAATACAGGAACATAATATTGAATACGCCTAATATAGCTTACAGTGCACGCGCGACTTTACGGCTCGGAATTATGCGGACAATAAGAGGAGCTGGTGCGACATGGAGCCAGTAAAGCTATGATCCGCGATAAAATCTTTTAAGTGTTCAGTCTCGGCCGTGACGGAGGAGAATGATTCTCGGAAGACCGAGAAGTCTGGAGAAGTAGTAAGGAAAGTGGATTATACTTGTCAAAGCCAAGTAAAAAACTACTGTTTTCTATAAATATTTTAACTGTGTTATATTTTATACTTTGATGAAAATGTTTATAAAAAAAATTGTATACATAACTTCCATACAAGAAATAAAGATAAACGAATTGTACCTAGTTCTAGTCTAAGTAAAATATCAAAATCTTTATGGGGAACTACGTTGGTATAACATACCAAAATTGGTGTAACTATCCAGGCAGATTTGTGATAGCACCATCGTTCCCCTTTCGATCGTGCAATCATTAGACGCGGCAGACAGGGAAAATGAGGTCAGCGGTTAGGACGCCATGAAAAAATCAATCACTTTCATACTTCTGAAACCGGGAAGTGATCAACTTATGAACAAAAATGGTTTGGTGGTTTAAAAATGTAGAAATAAGTTTTTTGTTTATTATTTATTCACTGAGGAGTGTGTTTTTGTGTTAGGAGAAAAGTAAAAGGGCATGCAGCTCTACATATCCGCTTAAGGAGCACGTGACAAACGTTGTACAAGACTTTACAAAGGCGCTGTGAGCGTTATCCAATTACTACAAAGTACAAGTATTACTATTATTAGTTGCTAAAAGAAAAATTGGTTTGTATCGGCTTAAAATAGGCTTGTTAAAGAAATTGTACAATATAGAATCTATAAATATAAATACGTATTAGAATGCCAAATTGCCGATAAAATTAATTCAGTCAATTAAATTGACAATAACTGACTATGAAATGGTCGGTAATTGTTAGGTAGGCAAATTTGTTTTCGGTGATTTTGAATCTGGCCGGATTAAACCGCCTTAAAGCACATGGCACATGTAGCGTCCATATCCCAATGGCTTGCGTAGATTCAATGTGATCAAAAGAGTTAAGCAACGACGGGCGCGGTCGGTTTGTGGATGGGTGACCGCAAAAATTTCATGGACGCTACCGTGCTTCGGAGGGCACGTAAAACCGTCGCCTGGAAACAGTCGTTAAGCCTTGTCGAAGACCTTCGGATGGCTAGAGAACATTCGACACTAGGTTGGCCACTAACCCGTCCACCAATCCGCATTGGAGCAGCGTGGTGAAATATGCTCTAGACCTCCCGCAGCTGTCTGTGGGGTAGACCCGTGCCCAGAAGTGGGACGTCTAAGTGGGACGTCTATGGGTCGCAGCGATAGGACATGGCACAGCATAGCGCCTGCAGTAAAAAAAATAACTCACATTCCGACATAACTTCAGCAAAACTTTCTTTAGAGACGGCATGTTCTCCACGTGGGCAGGGCTATTTTAGTATCAGAATCTTTACTGAACAATTACTCATGGTCACTTGCAAGACACGACACTCACTATTAATCACTACACTATAAAAACACCTGTCGTCATCTCGCTCTCGAATATCCACTCCCAAAAAAAAAATTCCACAATTTCCGCAGGTCCCAAAGATGTAGCAGATAGTTATGTAAACAATTTACATTGTGCGAAATCGAGCACATCGTAAAACATTTTACAACACGAGTTTTTCCCTCCCGATGAATTTTGGACTTTGCCGCCTGATGATATGATTCACAATCAACGGTGAATAGTTCTAGATAGGTCGGTAGGTGCGTTGCAGACCGTATTCGATGGCGTACTAAGTGCGATGAGAATCGCGAAAAACGACCTTAAAATTGCCAAACCGGAGTCCACTTTGAACTGCCGGCAACATCTAATTGTATGAAAATTGCTGTGAAGTTTTTGCTATTTATTTTCCATGAAAGTTTTCTCCATCGACCCGTCAGCCTGAAAACGCGGTGCCGATGTTACGTGCGTTGTTGGCCCTTTGTTTACTTCGCGTGATATCTTAACAATGATGATTAATCAAGTAAAATAATCGCTTGTTTAAAGATAGCTACTATACCACTCGCTGATAAAGTATACTATTTACGCTTGTAAATAGAATCATTCAATTCAATACAAATCTTCATTCTAAACGGTAATGTTGCAAATAGCAGCAAATCACTTCATTTTATTCCAAGTTTTTTTCTTAAATTTATTATTTGGCAATAGCCAATACCTATTAGTAACTGGAGCTAAAGGTTAGCTCCCTTTATAGCATATCTGGTGAATAGTTGGTATATACCACACCCCTGCCTACCCCTTTGGGTAAATACAGGCATGGTGAAATTTTATGTAAAAAATATCCCCAACCAGAGTTGTATTACCACAGAACCCCATAGCTCTTCAGTCAGGATTACTGACCCAATCACTGCAGTTTAGCCTAAACCTAGACAACTCATCAAAATTTTGTTTTTTCAATACATTTGAGCTGTGATAAAAGAAAAAAATATTACATCTATGATATGATGAGACTTACCAGTACTTACTAGCTAAACCTTAAAATAATAAAATTAAAAATAAAACTCACTGATTCAACTGTAGGACTATTGTTAACTGTATCACTGTTGATTGCAGTCGTCCTCAAAACATGCATGCCATTGTACAAATCGTCTTTTGGTGACACAATAACTTGGTCGTTGCAGGCACATCTCACGTTCTTAGGATACGATGCATTCTTAGTTGGTGGGTTTCCGAGTGCTGCTATAGCTGTGCCATACGAGTATCCTGTTCCAGAATTGTCCTTTGCCCGTTTCATACTGCTTGATAGGTAGGATAAACGGCTGCACAAGAAAAGAAAGTTAATCAATATTACTTGTCAAATACACTGTTGTCTATTCAAATTTCCAATGTTTTGTATAAATCAATATTTTTGGCGACAGAAATATCCCTGCCATAGCCAATAAATGCATCCCTAAGTGCATACTATTTTTGGCAGTGCCTGTTGACTCACTAAGCTCGGTAGTCAGTACTAAAAGTTCAATGCACATGAACACAATCAATCAATATAATGAACAAGAGTTATTAATAGCAGGGCTAGCACTGTTGCCTCTGACCTCGTTTTTTAAGGATACAAGATGGGATACGAGCTTGCCACTAGTACCTTCCATCTGCTGCCGTCTATGACAACTGTGATAGACCTTGAACAAGACTTAAAATAAAAGTCTTGTTCAAAGTTGGTGAAAAATTAGTTTTTTACCTTGGAGGACTAAGGATAGCGACAAATGATAATGGAAAATTTTAACCCTAGACAACTTTCTTGATAAATCTAGTGTTAACTACACAAGATGTAACTAGAAATAAACATGTGTTCACTAGAGCCATTTTTTTACTCTTTTTTATAACAAGACAGACACAGGCATACGGGAAACCTGATGGTAAGTAGTCACAGTTGCCTATGGATATGTGAGACACCAGGGCATCATGTGTATTGCCGGCCTTGAAGGACACAATTAGCACTCTTCTTGAAGCATTCCATGTGGTAACCACATATTTGTTTTATAAACAGGATGTTGCCATCCAATTTTGGCAATGGGGACCAGACATTTGGGCAATGCAGATTATTGCTTTCTTATATTCTGAGAAGAACCATAATCAAAATTACATACTTAGAGGACCTATTAAAAACAGAAACTGCAGAGCAAATGAGTATTTAGCCAATGTATTAATAGCAATCAATTATTCGAAAGTTATTATTGGATGGAAAAAGAATGACCATAATATTTTTTAACCTAAAACAATGAACTATGTCGTTTGATGCGAAACATTATGATTATGAGGTTATGAACATGATGTTAGACTTACAATTATCATTTTGTCATAGACAAAGCCATCTAGATTGGATCCACAGTGTTAACATAATATTTACACATACATATTAATGAAATGAAGAGATAAGGTAACCTGTGTCAATAACTCAGTAATAAAACTAACCTGTCATAACCCGGTATTGGAGATGCTATGTGGAAATTGCAATAAAGATTATCCGATTCACTTGAAGCCCTTTGTCGTCTGCGACCTTCAATCGATTTTGATTCCTGGTATTGTCTTCCTTTAGGCTTCTTGAGAATACCCGGAGGAGGTGCATTTGGCATAGGATTATTAAGAATTGACTTCAAAGGCTGCTTTGTTACTGTCACATCCATCATTTCTTGGTCTACCTTTTCCAGCAACTCTTCGACTTTGGGCAATCGGCTGTCGTCTATTTTAGTATTGGACAATGTGGTTACTAATAAAGGTCTAGTCGGACTCGTTCTATGAAATTTTGATCTGCTTGGCTGATAACTGTAGAAAAGCACACAAGTTGCACAAACACATTTAAATACAGAAAGAGTAGGGTATTTTAACTGTCATTAAATTATAGCAAAACGTTTAAATAAAAGATTCCATTGTCAAAACAATGGATCAGTTAAATTACATCGCCCTTGCATTAGGAACAAATCCAGCTTAGGTTATGTTGTTTGTTCTCAAGACGACTTACCCATGAACTCGGTTGTGGTCGTGAGCCATGACGTAGTCACCGTTCTCGGCGGCAGGCAGCGAACACTCGTGGTGGAAGCGCTCCGAACGTTGGTCGAGGCCTCTGTTTATCGTGAAGTGGCTTTTGTTCGGCAGAAGGCGCTGGTGGCGGGCGACGCTATCGGCGGAGCGGTGCGCCTCCCGCGTCGCATCCTCGTACGGCGACCGATCCACGCCCTCGCTGCGACAGCGTCGTCGCAGCACCCGCGCCGGCCCCCGACCCGACCACTCCAACACAGTACCTAGCGAATCACACGCGTCGAACCCGGCTTCGTAGCTGCGGCACGAGCGCCTCCTATCCATATCCGCGACTATCCCAAGCGCGTCATCGAACCACATCAATCACCGCCACGATGTTTTTACACTAAAATACTACTTCACTCCTAATTTTGCTGGCGAAAACATCAAGGCCCAACGACGAGGTCAAACGACGACAGCTGACAGATCGCCATTCAACATTTTCGATGCGACATGCCAGCTCTCCCGCCAAAATTGAAAGCAATAGCACGTTTTTTATGAAATGCCTCCATAGTTAGGTTGAGTTCCACTCGAGTAAATTCAATTAGTTTCAATTCACAAATTAAACATTCCTATATTATAAGGTAAGAATAAGTTTGAATTGGTACCTTAAGTTAATGTTGCTTGTTATACAATAAACGGTTCTATCTATACTCTTAGATTGCTCTTGCATAATAAACGAAAGACACGACGGTGGAGAAAACAAAACAAGAACAAAACAATATTTAAAAAAATACGAGTGTGCACAAATTAAGTAAATTTTTTCTTCTTTAGCTCCATCTATGTATGTTTATATGTATATATTAATATACCTATGTACATATAATTTATACATATATAATTTTCTACAAATATTTATATATTACATTTACATTACCGGATACATCGTGGGTTATTGAAAATAAATATTGAGAATGAGAAATAAGATGTGTACACATTATGTTTTCGAGTTAAAATTAAAAAGATTTTAAATATGGAAATAATCAATAAATCACCGACGATCGCATAATGACGTAGTATAATGTATAATAGGTATTATACTTATAAATTATCTGTGGCATAGTACTAGTATACTATATGTCATTGTACGCTATGTATATATATTTCATGCAATGGCTATGAGAGGAAGAGAGAAAGATAATGTGTTCTCGCACCTCTCTCTTGCCCCTACAGTAATATACGAAACGTAACTCTCTCTTTCTATCTTCTCTAACTTATATCTCCTTCTAAACCTCCGTTCGCCTCTCCCGATGTGTGTCTGTACTAATCTTTCAGTGTAACGTTATTTAATAGTATCTCTACTTAGTTTGTATTTGTGCTAAGTATTTAAAAAATATCGTGCGTCATTTGTCCATACTTACGAGTACAAATGGAATGGATGAGAATATAATCATGAAATTCAGAGGTAATATAAATTTTACTTATATTATAGAAAGAAGACGCCTTATAACCCCTATGTGTACACCTTTGATAACAGAACTAAAGGTGTACACCCATCTTTAGAACGTAAAGGTGTTGTAACTTTCGAACGGCCGACAACTGGCATCCCCGAGTAATTCCCCTATTATAGTTACAAACACAGCGTTGACCTAAGCCGAGGTCCGTACCCCAGGGACAGACCATCAATCGCACCCACACACTTGAAGTAATCCTTACCTTTGGTGGTGACTATTTTTTTTAAGCTCAGTATGATGTTAACTATTTATGGAAAAACCTTTCAGCCGGCGTACTATGACTTCATTTTTATTTTATTTTTACCACTTCCGGAACCAACCACACCCGCACCCACCGCTACTTGGCCAGCTGACGGTCGGTTCACTTATTAGTCATATAAGATCAACCATCGGTGAAAATATCAGCCGGCTTATTATGACTTTCTGATTTGCAACTCTACCTCCCGGACCATTATAGTCGTAGACGGAGAATGGAATTCCATTCTCCGTCTACGTTTATAGTCTTAATTTTCCGTCTACGCATGAAAACCTTACGCAACTGGACGAGGCAGACGACAAAATTAAATAATAGAAAATAAAATTTGTAACCCATTTCACAGAGTATTTTATTAGGACCCTATTTTTAGCCCTCTACTGCCGCTTATGGATTATGAAAAATCATCAATTGGAGCTATTTATAAAACTCCATCTAAAATGAGATGTTTTTCTATTACATTTTCTTTTATTATGATAATATAAAAGGTAAACTTACTGGTAAACGTTACACAAAGTTTTAACGATTTGACGTCAGAGAATACAGAACTCATCTTTATTGTCGGACCAAGGATCATTCCATTAAAGCCATCTAACTACATTGTGTAGTACATGAAAAGCTTTAGCTTATTCAATATAAGCTAAGCTTCAACCCAGACGTCCCAATACTGGGCACGGGTCTCCACCACAGGCAAATCTGCGGGAGGTGTAGAGGATACTCCACCACGCTACTCCAATGCGGATTGAAGGGGTGGCTAACCCCATGGCAAAAAGTCGACCGTGATCGTCTAGAGGCTCATTTAGACGGTACCATTTTCTTGTACGTTCAAGATCAATAATTGAATGCAATTAATGAAGCTCAATAATTGCATTCAAGAATTGTAA
>DWTT01001478.1:0-11638 GCA_018250895.1 Carterocephalus mandan | reverse complement strand
GGCATTTTCTACCAGTCAAACCCTGGTTGAGTGGGGAAAAGTTGCGGTAGGTGGAAAAAGAAGAAAAATAAAACTTAATTAAAACGAAAACATATTACTAATAATTAAATTGCATACAAATATAAAATATATATATATATATACATAAATACAATACGTATAAGTACATAAATAGTATGCATATTACATGTAGTACAGCTCAAATGCCTTTATAGCAAACAAATAACTAGAAAAAATAATAAATAACATTAAATTAAGAAAACATATAACCATTTAAAAATAAGCAAAAGAATTTAACAAAAGTATTTAACAAGTTTCACAGTCAGTATATGACATTGAATTATACGCAGGATTCGTTACGCGAGGAGCGCGAGCGCGGCGCAGCGCCGCTGCACGCGGGCGGCGCGCTGTCCGACTCGGACGGGCGCGAGTCCGGCTCGGGGCCGGCGAAGCGCCGCAAGGGGGCGCGCATGCTCCGCTTCGGCACCAACGTGGACCTGTCCGACGAGCGCAAGTGGCGCGCGCAGCTCACCGAGCTGCAGAAGCTGCCGGCGTTCGCGCGCGTCGCCTCCGCCGCCAACATGCTGTCCCACGTCGGCCACGTCATCCTCGGGATGAACACGGTGCAGCTGTATATGAAGGTCAGTGGTAAATCAATACAACATCAGTTCGGTAAAAATCCAACAGAAAGATTTTTTTCTGATCACAACATTAAGCGGTTGAAAACCGCGAGCGGTTTAACCGTAGTGCAGTCTCGCGCTACGAACCGTGGCGGGCAAGCGAACGCCGGATCTTGCCCATGTAGCAACTTCTGGGATGGGGTATACTTACACAGAATTATTCAATTTTCAATAGGTGACTTGCAACACTTGGTATTTTAGCTCGCGTAAAATGGGTTTAGGCAATTCGGTCGTCTTCACCCTTTATAGTTAGGTTTGGCATTCGAAGTTCGCACAATAACTGGCACGATTAATAATATCCTAATGAATGTATATTAATTATATATTCTTCATATTATATTCTATAAGATGGATTCAAATAATGCCTTGGTCATTTATCCCGAGGAAGCAATAAGCACATCAGTGTGCGCGCACGAGTTCTGCTACGGCCGAGTATGGCGGTGGCGGAGCGGCGCGGGTATATCAGGCCGCTTCACTACCACCCGTTTCGTGGGCGTTTCTCTAGCATCTCTATCTCTAGCATCCTGTACTATTGTTATACATCGTTGCCAAATCGCGCCGCCACGCCACCGCTGTCGCAGATCGTGCGCACACTCAGTCTTCCTTGTTAGACACGCGCATCTGGAAATATGCCTGTCTTAAGACAAGGTACACTTATGAAACACTTTCCAATATCCAATAAACAATACAATGAGCTAGAACTCCCTAGAGCCATAGAGGATTCTATATAGTTTTCATCTGATTATATTTCATCCGATCGTTGTAGGGTAATTAGGTAATGTAGGTATTTTATATTTTACATATTAGGTGAAGGCTATATGATATCCGTGAGTGAGGTGTGGACGAGTGAGACGAACAGTTTTGATAAGTAGTCAAGTACATTATGTACTTTGCGTAATGTAATTTTGCAAGCTCTTATTTTGACCCAAAGTTACAGGGAGTTTCAATGTACCTACTCTGAGAATCGTCAAGGAAGGAAGTACCGTGATAGTTCAACTTAGAAAGGCTACTGGGCCCCCAAACTAACGTATACATGACTTCCTTGATTTCGTTGGATGTAAGTAAAACTGATGGGCTTGCATGTGAGCTTCAGGACCGGTAAGATGTCATAAACACACCTGACCTTATGCAATTACAGTACGATTAGTATAATCTTGCGTCTCTGAACATAGCACAATTGAAGTCACATGATCCGTAGATTATGACATTAAACAGCTAATGAAACTGAGTGGTGGAAAACGATGGCTTCGCTTCGGCCAGTTTCCCTTAAACAGTGTCTAAGATATGTCTCTCAGCTCATAAATTTTTGTCGTCTTCGAACCTTCTCGACTGGACGCTGTATTCAGTGACGTAAGATTAGGTAAAAGCCTAAATCGCGCGGGCGCTTAAAATGCGTTGCGATGCGCTTTTTAAACGTCCGTACGAATGCTTTAGACTTTAGAATGTAACTCGATTGCGTCTCTTCGTTCAGAAGTTTCCTTACGTACCTATCTGATGAAAATAGCAGATTTTCCGGAAAGGATTATATGGTTCAACTTATTGCATTACACAATATTACGAGTACTTAATACTTAATAGTGTAGTTATGTACTTAAGTAAAAATGTGATTTAATGCATATTAATCATTTAGAAAATGAACTGCTCCTCTATCCAATGTGGACGTAATGGCACATCCAACGCATTTTAAGCTCCCGTTCGCAGATAAGCGAACGATTTGCTTAAAAACTTTTTTTAAATGCTCTGAAGAGCTTAGGCCATTGCACTTTTTTCTGTGTCTTAACACTCTTCGACCGCTTTGGTAAAAACTAAACTGTTTATCATCTTATTGTAAACACCAGAGCACATAATAGGCTAGATACTGTGTGTGAAAATAACTAAAAAGGCTACTAAATAAAAACTATTATACGGCGAAGCGTCTTCTGTGACCAGATATTTTATCGGTAATGATGTCACGAAATACATCATACGTCTACAAAAATTGCGATTAATTTCAAAGCAAGTGGGGCTGTGTGAGAAGCAGGTTTCCATCCTTCTTTGAATTAAAATAAATGGTCATTTATTTTTTCTAACTTTGTAGTAACTTTCGTAGTGTTCGCATTTTAGTTTTGTTATTTTTCTTGTTAATCCTCAACATTGGGTTTTCTGCTAGGAAAAAAAAAAAACATGACTGAATGTGTGACCTAGTAATGGTAACCCTACGTAGTAATTATGCCGTGTTCCCGTACCTTTCACACACTTTGATATTGTCCTTAGAATCTATTGCTCATTTAGTGCCTATAAATGTACTTAATTTATCACTTCTCGCAAATTGTCATTTTTAACACGAATAACTTATTACTGGAACTTGTAAATGTTCAATCGCATTGTCTTTCATCTGGCATGTGTCTTTGTAGCTTACTTTACTATAAATTTCCGCTTCGTTTTGTTTCATTTGATGTTTCGTAAACTTTTAAAAGGGAGAAAAGTCTTTTTAACTGCTATTACCGCCAATGACCAGTACACAATAAATATTAACCAAAGTTGATAACAATACTTGACGAGTTGCTAAATACTTTTCGCCCTATAAGTTTACGAAACATCAAATGATTAATACTATTGATTGATAAATGTCTCTAGATAAATCTATTGATCGATAAATGTATTTTTGGTATTTGAAAATTTACCTTTTCTTTGCTTTTAATTATTTTCTTTTAGTAGTATCGTCAACCAATCTTCTATTTTAATAGAATATGGTAATCTTGTGAATAAATATGGTCGATTGAAAATAAACGAATATATTGTTTATGACTCAGGTTATTTAAATATTAAGACAAATTGGAAAAAAAAAATGAAAGAAACTTAGGTAATGTTAATGTGAATATTTAAACGAAATATTTTCACTCATTTATGCAATGTGAATATTATTATACACATACAACAAGTTCATACATAGAGTGAGTGACACTAGAATCACAGACCATTCAATGGAAAAAGATAGTTCACAAACTGACCATAAATTGTTTACAAGTTTACCGGATTCTCTATAAAAAATTACAAAATGTTAGTGTGCTATGTGTTCACGTGTATTATCTCCCAAAGGTGCCCGGCAGCCGTACGCCCGGCCACCAGGAGAACAACAACTTCTGCTCGATCAACATCAACATCGGCCCCGGCGACTGCGAGTGGTTCGGCGTGCCGGACGCGTACTGGGGCGGCGTGCGCGAGCTGTGCGAGCGCCACGGCCTGTCGTACCTGCACGGCTCGTGGTGGCCCGACCCGGAGGAGCTGCGCGCGCACGGCGTGCCCGTGTACCGGTTCACGCAGCGCCCCGGCGACCTGGTGTGGGTGAACGCCGGCTGCGTGCACTGGGTGCAGGCCACCGGCTGGTGCAACAACATCGCTTGGAACGTCGGCCCGCTCACGGCTAGGCAGTACTCGCTTGCGCTCGAACGGTACGTACGCTGGTTGCACCTTAGCTATTTTGTAAGGGGTTGACTCGTGATTAGCTATTTAGTGGATTTATAAGATAATTAGCCCCTTATTCATAACAAATTAATAAGTTTACGAGTATTGGTGGAAAGTCGTAGAGTCAACTTGCCCTGTGGATGCTCCGTTTGGGGGTGGTTCGTATATTGGTGTATATTTTAATTAGTCATGAACAAAGCCCCTAATAATTAGACAAAACAAAATGAGCAGTTGAGGGAATCTTTGAAATAAGGTGAATGTACGCATTATTAAGTAGTATACTTCACCGTTCATAAAGCTCTTTCGAATTTTCATATAAATCCATACTAATATTATAAACGCGAAAGTAACTCTGTCTGTCTCGCTTTCACGCCGAAACTACTGCACCGAAAACAAACACACAGTAGTAGTTGGTACACAGATACTCTAGAGCCTGAAGAAGGACATAGGTCTTTTTAATCTATTATTGTGTCTAATTCCACGCGAGCGAAGCTGCGGGCGTCCACTAGTAACAAATAATTATTGAATTGTATTCATTGGCAACAGGTACGAGTGGAATAAGGTGCAGAACTTCAAGTCGATCGTGCCAATGGTGCACCTGACGTGGAACCTGGCGCGCAACATCCGCGTGTCGGACCCGCGCCTGCACCGCGCCATGCGCACCTGCCTCATGCAGACGATGCGCGCGGCCGCCGGCACGCTGGCCGCGGTGCGCGCGCGCGGCGTGCCCGTGCGCTTCCACGGCCGCGCGCGCGGCGAGGCCTCGCACTACTGTGGCGCGTGCGAGCGAGAGGTGGGTGTCGCTGAATCGACGCGAAAGTCGAGCTCTCTCTAACATTGAATGCGCAGTAACGTACCTTTTGTTTTTTTGATTTACGAGCGGGAAACCTATCGAAGGTACTCGGACTACGTGGGAGCGGTCCGAGTTATATGAATCGGCAACGAAGTGTAACACAACACCTTGACATGAAACAAAACTGTTGAAGAGCTGGTACTTGAAATACAGGCTTGATCCTAGTTCGGGTATCAGACAGCTATGATATATATACCCAAGTTTCTGAATAGTACATGTAATTAATACCGTGTGCAGCTGTTTAATAAATAAATATTATCTATTATATTAATTAAGGTATCGTCTTACGCGGGACGAGCGGGCTTGTCAGTCGTGAGCGCTGATTAACCAATCAGCAGTATTTATGTCTCCCGCATTGATATCTCATGCGCAGCTAACTTCTCCTAATTTCGTTCAGGGCTGCTAAACTTTCGTGCTGCGAGCAATAGTAGTGAAAACATTTTTTTACTAAAAGATATGTCAGATTTCACACGCATTTGCGATCAACTCGGCAGTACCGCAGAATACATAATAGTCGGCAGTAATTTTTTTTTAAATTTGACTTTTGCTTACAGGTGTGGCACGCGCTCCTGGTGCGCGAGCACGAGCGGCGGCACGTGGTACACTGCCTGGCGTGCGCGCGACGCGCTAGCCCCGCGCTGCAGGGCTTCCTGTGCCTCGAGGAGCACCACGTGGACGAGCTGGCGCAGGTGAGGGTTGTAATCTGCTCTCCGCTGCGACCCATAGACGTCCCACTGCTGGGCACAGGTCTCCCCTACAGACACTGCTGCGGGAGGTCTAGAGCGTACTCCACCAAGCTGTTCCAACGCGGATTGGCGGAGGGTCAATCATATTGAATCGACGCGAGCCATTTGGCTATGGACACTGCAACCCGGCATGTAGTCTTGCACAATTTTGATAAAGAAAAGTAATTATTGACATCGAAATATTGACGCTTGCAACTCACTATGAGCAGGATTTTGTAAAAAAATTAAATATAATCACCACATCATGGTGGCGCAATTTCATAAAGAAACAATAAAAAAATATAACAAGGATTAAGGACACTAAAAGGGTCTATACGACGATGAAACAATTATGTGGAGACTGAATGTTCACTAATAGAACTTGAAATGCCCGGTAGCAGCTCGGAGTTTGGATTTGTGCTTGGTGTATGGCAATAGGCAATACTGTTAAAACTGGGCATGCACACGATGTTATTTTATGATTTCAAAGTAAAACCACGTTTTTATGTACAGGTATACGACTCGTTCACACTGCACCGGCCCGCGCCGCCCGCCACGCCGCTGCCCACGCTGGGGACGCCGCTCGCGCCGCCCGCGCACACGCCCGACTGAGCGCCGTCCGCGACCATAGTCGATGTACCTGTATTTATTTGTGTGAGAGTGTATGGTTTTTGTTCGGGAGATAAGATGCTCCGTGCGATTGGCGCGACGATGTAGCGATGGTCGATCGGTTTTTCGATCGCGTTGAGTTTCGATTAGACACCAGTAGACGCTAGCGAGGAGACCGCGACGTAGCCCTATCATGAGATTTGACAATAAACTTAACACGCGAATGGGAAGTTGTATGATATTTTTACTTAGCTTTCAAAAACTTTGTAGACACCTACGTTGCACCATATTACGGTATACTCGTGTAGTTTTGTATATTAAATTTTGCGTTGCGTTAAAAGTTAAAACCCGCCGTTTTTATCGTTTGATTCAATAGTTGCTTTACGGATTAGAATCGTTATTTTTATTCCAATTAATCAAATTAAATGAGAGCTAATTATCCAACCCTTTTTTTTCATATAAACAAGGTCTTTACTTATCTACAAACTGATGATAGAGGTACGTGAGCGTCGTATTTTTGACCAAATTTGTGAATAAAAATGTTCGCGATCTATTTTCGGAGAGGCGAGTATTTTGGCGACGAAAGTAATTTTGTAATTAGTGTAACTTTTACAATTTACACGCTCTTCGATCACTATTGTAATTGTGAGAGATTAAGATAGTGTTATGGAGTCAATTATCGGTCGCGAGTGGCCGATAGTGATATGTATTACATAATATTATAACGGTCGGCGGCGGCCTCGCTTGCGTAGGAGTAGAGTAGGCGGGTAGCTGTAGCGGGGATCGGTTTCGATGGACGGGGCCGCGCGGTGTCAGTGCTCACGTGTTCACCACAATAAATGTGTTATTTTTGTATAGAAGCATATTTATTTATTTTTTTTGTCTTTGACGTCTTAGTTTGATTTTACTTTATCATAATGATCTTCATAGCGAATGGTAGTTGTAAGGAGGCACGGAATGGGGCCCTGCGTTTTAGGAGGGCCCGGTGTATAGTGCTGCTTTGTCCCAAAGAATGAATATACTCGTGTAGGCAATTTATTATTGGAAAGTGTACAAGGAACTGCATGTTCCCCATGATTAATGCATTTTTTCTTGGAATTTGACACTATATTTTGGGATGACAAAATTGATTAACGAAATTTTTTGATTAGACCTATTTAAAAATCTTTTACTGTATCGAATTGGACTGTATGATCTTAGGCGTAATTGTTTTGGATTGATGTAAATTAGAAAGGATTATGTAGAGTAAGCTCCAGTTGGCAGAAGGTTGGCGCGCCTTTGACACTCTTCGTTGGTTGTTTCTCTTGAAGTTTTATTGATTTGTTAGTGAGATTTCATGTTGACTGTATTGCATTCTGGTGTCAGAGGCGCGGGGCATGCGCAGGCGAGAGGGAGTGTTGTCGGCTCTTTTATAGTGAATAGCGAAATAGTTGTAAGTAATAATAACATCACTGCCATGTAAGACCTTACTGTTTGTACTGTAATATTAAATTTTTATTAAAGTATATTATGTACGTACCACTTGTTTCCTTTTTTCTTCATTCCGTACCCACTCATACAGGACACAGGATGAGAAACGAAAAATGAATTGCAAAATATTCTATATATTGATTATTTTAAAATATTTAGATACATAGATCTTGATCAATAAATTCAACTCTAACATTGTTTTTGGCTTTATATCTTGCGATCACAAATGTGTGCAATACATTATACATAGTAACATTTTCCAAGTAGCAATAAAAATAAATTTAAAGAATTAAAAATGACACTTACAGGACGCATAATCAAGGTCTAAAATTAATGGAATACAAGATAAAACTTAAATATACAATTAAAACTATTAGGTAAGCATTGTTGTGATGGCATCACGTAACATTACACGTTCGAAAATATAACTACATTTATGTATTTATTTAAGTAAGCTTATAGCACCTATTATTTCTTAACAATTATTGAGGCCATGGTTATATTTATTTTAAACAATACAGACAGCTTTGTGCGCAGAGTAAATTAAAATACATACATGTATACAGATCAGATAAACAATACATACTACGATGGACCATACGTCATGCAA
Organism: Carterocephalus mandan; assembly: GCA_018250895.1. Taxonomy (NCBI): domain Eukaryota; kingdom Metazoa; phylum Arthropoda; class Insecta; order Lepidoptera; family Hesperiidae; genus Carterocephalus; species Carterocephalus mandan. Next base: position 3,247 of record DWTT01001478.1, on the reverse strand, counting down.
ACTTGCCGCTGGTTCATAACAAGCAATTCATGTATTAACTACTTATCTTTCTAATATTGTGCAATCCCACTAAAGTATAAAATACTATGTGCATAAATAGGATAAAGATTTTATTATTACAAGTTTTACATACATTTAAGCATGAATGTCTTTTTTTCTATGCTATATTACATAGATCCATTTATGCTTCAAAATAGTTCACAGAAAATCAAACACGACGGGACATTTCATACAAAAATGTTACACTTGAATGAATCTGTCTGTTGCCAAAATTTAAGTGATTAAACTCAATCTCACACGGGGTCACCATTTTTTAATTTGCCATTGGTTTTAGAATTGCACACGATTAGGTTTTATTCTAAGCATGTTGTCTATCTATACCTAATCATAGCCTTCACAATTATAAATTTGGTGAAGACTAGCACATCATTAATTTATAATTATACTACATAATATGATATAGCGTTTCGCAAATTTATCGTAGGCCCATAACATTTCCTTAATGTTTGAAATTTCTGTATGAAATACATTTGGAATGTTATAAAATCAACCATACTTAAAATACTTTCGTAACTCAAGACATGTAGGCCATCAAATTTAATTAGTACCTATATAAGTAATTTGGTCTGAAAAAAGCATTCATTTGCTAGAATAACTGAAATATAAATGGCTCGCAAAAGGTTCACCATAACTAATTGGTGAAAAATGCGAGCACTACATAACATTACGCCTGTATTTCAGAAGTGTGTATGTAGTGTTCATTGAGTAACAAATGAAAATAGAATAAATGTAAAGTTTGTGCAGTATACAATTCCTAAACAGGATTTTTATCTTATTCATATAATTACAATGTGCTTTAGATTTGATGCATGTTTAAAAGTTTTATTTTATTTTAAAAGTAATTGTTATAATTATATTCTTATGCATAATACGTATAATAATATGTACGAGTTATAACTCTGTGCCTTGTGCCTTGTGATATTGAGCGCTCGGAAAAACTGAACATCGAATACGTACTCCAACTCGAGTTGCCGCATGACGCGTCCGCACAGCTCAGAAAACGAATCATGGCAAGCGCAGCCCCAGCGCCACTCGACAATCCAATCACATTGCAGGAAATGGCGCGTCCGCTCGCGCGCCTCACTTCATACCGCCAATCACTCAAATATCGCCTCTGCACAGGTACTTTTCAGCGCTCAACATTAAAGACACGGGGTATACCGACAATCTATGTAATTCAGGTATTCTGTACAATAGCTAGGCTAGCTAGGTATGCATTTTACTTAAATTCGTGATAGGTTACCGTATTTCACGGCCTGCTCTCGTTTTTTACACACAATACCGGTTGCGCATTCGGTATTGTATAATACAACAATAAAAACAATAAAAGTATAAAATATATAATATTTCATACATTACCTACACGTTTCAGGTATTTTATAAATTGGCTTGGTATTGCATAGAATACCGGGTTATACAGATTGCCGGTATATAATATACATAAAATATGTATATTATATAATATGTATATAAATTTCTTTTTTTTAATATTTCTTTTAAATTTGTCGTTCTCACGCTTATCTAAATCAACACAACACGAGTATTGAAGGATGATTTTTTGATTAACTAAAACTGAATCTTTTAAAAGAGGCACGGTAATTTCTTCCTCATTCATTCAGTATTTTTAAATGAAATGGTAGTAAATGTCTGCCACTGGTCAACCTGGATATAGTGAAAATAAAGATATAAGAAGTTAATATATGGAAATGCATATTATAATAATAATGGAAGACTTATTTCAATACGATTACACACAAAATTTTCTTATGAAAAGTGTTTGTAAAAAATATTGCAACTACATACCTATTCACATAATAAAATCCGCCATTGCAGTAATAGTAGACCAACGTAATTTTGCAAAGAAGTTTGAGCGCTCTTGTAACAGTTAAAATAAATCCGTGATAGTATAAACAGTATTAAGTCTGATTTGAAGCATTTTACAAGAAATATGTAAATAACTATTTGAGGTTATATATCTAAACACTTGTCATACACACTAGACCAATTACTACATAACTAGTACCCGATAAATATTTTGATTAAAATATTGCGGGGTAACAATAGGCTATTTGACGACGTGAAAAATATTGCCATATTATTATTTATTGACATACCTACATTGGCTAGAAGTTTTAAAACAGATATTTATAAATGTATATACATTTTTTTTAATATTTTCTGTTCAACAGTTAATACTTAATTATTCATTATTCCTTGTTGCACAAACTATCGTTTTAGCGCCCTATTTAAATTGTACCTATTTATTGCTATTTTTAATACTCAAAGGGAAAAAAATATTAAAAAGTTTAAATTTTTTTAATACTCTTGATGGTTAATTAATTAATTAAAAACATCGAAATACTCTGACATGTTTCTAGAAACCAGTCAAATAGCCTATTAGCAAGCGAAACATAAGACGCAGGGCGACTTATGGACCAATCACGACGAACCGCGATATAGAATAGCCAATCGCGTTCTTTCGCTCCGTAAACCCATCGTGCCCAATTAATTTACCTAGTCAATTATATCATCATAACAATTTTATACATTCAAAATTTTCTTCATATTTGGTTGAATTTGCATTAATTAATCTAAAGCTTACACTACAAACTTTCAATTCCTCATTAGGTTTTCTTCAGTCCATTTAAATTTGTTTTTAACAGTAAATAGTCATACATATTGAATTTCATGAGCCTGTAAGTATTTCTTTTATTTTTAAATATATGTATTTTGAAATGTACATAAGCGGTTTTTATTTATCTTACCCTATGATATAAAACTAAAATATTGAAATATTTTAATTCCTAATTATTTAATTCCTTTCAGATCATTTAACATAGTAATATTTAATTTTCAGTGAATGTCGGCATTTATGTGTAAGAGATGTTAACCGAGCTAAGATTTATATCTCCTCCGAGAAACGTCAAGATAGTTATCAATGCAAATCGATTCATTTCCCAATCAAGGGGAATAGATTCCAGTTGTCAATAGGAAACTGCATTCTTTGTTTGGAGACTGTGTGTGTGATAAACAACGTTACGCCGCGCCCATCGCCGAATTCGTTTTATATGTAGTGTCCATAGCCCAATGGCTCTCGTCAATTCAATGTTATCGAAAGAGTTAAGCAACGACGGGCGCGGTCGGTTTGTGGATGGGTGACCGCTAGTTGCAAAATTTCATGGACGCT
>DWTT01001477.1:0-11638 GCA_018250895.1 Carterocephalus mandan | reverse complement strand
TTTAGTTATATTGTGTTTGTTATCTTTGTTGCAATTTGTGCATTACAAATAAAGTTTTTCTTTCTTTCTTTCTTTCTAATATGGGTGTCAGAGACTGATATAGGTACATACGAGTACATATATATTTTTAAATACATACTTATGTATAATATTAACATCCAGACACAGAACAAACACAAGTGTCCGTCACACGAATATTTGTCCTGAATTGTATTCAGCCATTGGAGAGCCACACTTCTACCACAGAGAAAATATTAACCAGCTTCTACGATGTTATTACGCGACAAAAATATCTGCGTGATAATGTAGTCCCAGCATTAGTGGTCGTCTACAATACACTATTATCAGCTCCTTTTGTAATGTCCCAAGTCCTTTCTTAGTGCTCGTCTACATTATTAAGGGATACTTCTGGTAAAATCGAGCCATGAATCAAAGCCTAGTTCAGGCGACCTTACTTATTGCAAATAAAGAAATTAAATTGAATTGACGACGATAGTAGTGTGCTTATATTTTTAGGACAAGCAGGCAGGCAATACGGCGAACTACTTTGAACCCAGAAATCTTTTTGCGTTCAAAGTAGTAAATACAAAGCGCAATCGAAGGGGATGTGCGTTGATCGCGTGGTATCTATTTTTTAAATTTCCATTATCTCATAAACTATAGATCCGATTGACAAACTTTATAGAACAAAGTTAATTTACATAAAATAAAATAATAAAGTCCAGCGTCCAGTTAAGCGTTTTGTCCCGGAAATTTGCATGGTTTCCGTGAAATGGAGAACACTGAAATAAACATTAGATTTTTAAGTAACAATTAAGTAACTATCAATAAATTTTTATGGATTGATGATCGATGATTGAACTCAGCTACTGATTTTCAGGACAGCCCCAAGTTATCGAGTACATAGTTTGGACAGTCTTAATTAGTGCATTGAATTGTTTTAGCGATTCAAGAAACAAGTGAGCCACACGATACCAGCGGGCGTGACAGCCAAGCCCAAGGGCAAGTCCGTCACCGTATACCTGGTCAACGGCAGGCCTGATTTGAAGGGTGAGTGACGTTAGCAACCAAAATAAAACCTGGTTAGAGGCGAGTTGATTAACCCTTCAGTGCTAGTTCTTATCCCGTTCCACGTACCTAACATACTCAAGAGACCACGAAAAGTTAGGTTATTTGCAGTTCCAGGATGTAGGTTGGTGCAGACCCGCGAGTCACCACTGGTCCGCGCCGTGACCTTGCTTAACGGTGTACTGGATTGGGATCCAGGTCTTGACTTGATTTTTACACCGCCTGCTGATTTTCGTAGAACTACTAGCAGATACATCCAAGCTAGGATATGTAGCACAGGGATTATGTAAACGCATTAGGTTTATGGATCTGTCATGTTTGCATAATGATGTAAATAAATAAATAAAATAAATAAAATACTACTATGCTAGTGGACGCCCGCAGATTCGTTCGTGTGGAATTAGACATAACAATTTCGCTTACACCTAGTAATATTATATAGCCTATGTCACTCAGTGAAGATGCAGCTTTCTAATGGTGAAAGAATTTTTGATATCGGTCCAGTAGTTTTTGTGTGAAAACATTACAAACAAATGTTTTCTCTTCTACATATTAGTATAGAAGTATAGATATAGTTCTTTGAACTTTTTATCAGTATATGATAGGAAACGAGCTTGCACCCATGCGCTGCCGCCCATGAACTTGAACAATACTGTTATAGGGACTAGAATATTTGTTAGTCAAGTTAGCAGAGAGAGTTAATAAGAACATTAGTTGATCAGTTTGGTAGATAGCAGGGAACTGTTAGTCCGTTGTTGGTGTTGGTGTTAATAATCCTGTCCTGTTGTTGTTAGTAATAGTCCTGTTAGTAATTTTGTAAGTAAAAGAGTTTGCAGATGTTAGTAATATTCCAGAAAGTAACTGTTAGTTAAAGCCTTTGTAGGTGTTAGTAATAGTCCAGTTAATATTTGTTAGTAAAAGAGTTTGCAGGCGTTAGTAATAGTCCAGTTAGTAATTGTAAGTAAAAGAGTTTACACATTTATTGGAAAATACACCATCAACAGATGGCGCTGACACTGATTGTTAGAGATTACCTACACTGTTTCTTTGGGCCAAGCTGCGGGCAAAAGCTAGTTTTTCATAATATTGTATGTGCGATGAAGTATAAAGAAAATTTAATTGTATGTCTGTTGTTAACAATCGTTAAGCCTTGTCGAAGACCTTCGGTAACTTTATAAGATTTGAAACTGGGTTGTCCACTAACCTTCCACCAATCCGCATTGGAGCAGCGTGGTGGTGGTGGTGTAGCATGCTCTAGACCTCCCGCAGATTTGCCCGTGGACCCGAGTCCAGCAGTGGGACTTTTCTCTGTTGGCTATGGGTTGCAGATTAGCTTATTTATTATTTTCTATGTAGTAAGTATAATAGGTATTAGTCTCACCCAAGGTCTCTCATGGGTGTCATGGTAGATAATGGTATTGAATGCTCATGATATTATTTTATCCAAAAAAAAAGTATTTATTACCCATTCCATTGGGAATGAAATGAAGAAAATAATGCTGTAGAGGCACTTGTCATTTCTTACACTCACATCATCCACAATACAGCGTAAATACCAAAAAGATGTTTATGTAAATATCAAGAAGAAGAAAAAAACAAATCTGTTGGCTCTAAGTAAACAGCAAACAGATCCTGGATGTCCTTTTGTCATTGACATACATAAATATATAATATAGTATTACTTCGTACTTTTTGTCCTTTATGTGTGTTGAGGACATTCTGGGCCGCGATTTTAATGGACTACATATTTGCATATTTATACGTTTAGCAATACTTATTAATTTAACTTCGATGGAGTCGGTCATCAACCTACCTATTTAAAAAGATTTTGAATAAGACTCAATTAGGGACTGGGATGGTTAGTCCAGTTAGCTAAGAGAGTTTATTAGAACATTCGTTGGTCAATTCGTTATTTGGTATGAGGACTGGGGACTGTTTGTGATAGTTAGTCCTATTAGATGGTGTTAGTAATAGTCAGTAAGAGTCTCGTTTCAAGTCAGTCACAGATGTGTTACTACCCTTGAGGACTAAGATGGTCGCATCTAAAGAAGTGTAACCGGAAACCACACCTTTCCAACCGGACGATAATTGCTTTAAAAACAATTAATACAAATTATAAGTATAAAAAAGTGCGATTTAAAAACAGTGATCACATCAAGTGATGTTGTTATTGTTGACGCAAGTTTGTCGACTACTCATTGAGCATCGATGAGCAATTTTGACGAATGAGTCAGTAGGTACACGATTACAAGAGTCAAAGTAGGGGGTAAAGTAATGTCAAAAATATGACTCATAACCAAAGACATTACACAAGGAAACAAAGAAATTGAATTTGCTTACATTAGTAACACGGGCTTCTATTAAAAAGCCGGAAAATAGACAAATATATGTGTAATCGTAGTTCAATTACCAGGCAGCTCCAATTTTTTAATTTTTTTTTGATTCTTTTAAAGCCTTTGTAACTATTAAAATAAAAAAGTCACTAAAAGCCTAGCTTCGGCCAATTATGATGACGATCCAAAACGATGACCGATAAGAAAGCCGCTTAGATTGTATGCTTCTGAACTACTATAGATAAAGAAACTCTCGAATTATTTAGTTTTAGTCATAGAACATTAAACATTGTGTTGAACATTTGACATTTTCAAGATGTGTTAAAAATAATGTTTTAGAATTCAAAATGTACATTGTAGCTAGTAGATAGAACTATTCTAGCTAACAGAATTCTCTTGGTATTGAAGAATCTCGCTTACCTACAGCTTAAATGTACGAAATATAGAAAAAGATAAATATAAGATAAATGATAGAGATATGATGATAATATGATCCCAAATGTATCTTGCACTTAAGATACATGGGCAAAATAATTATGGGTGTTTCAATCAAAACAATAAAAGAGAATGATCGAATTTGTGTGTCAATTTCACAAACATTCCAATTTTGATTCGAAATATTGGTTGAGTACGTTTATGCAAATTTTGCTTATTAAAAAAAAGGTTTTACTAAGCAGCGCTGGTAAATAGCGTTTGTAGTGTAGTATCGGCAGATTGATTCATCAAAGTTCTTGTACAAGTAGCCTACCTACGGAAATACTCAAGAGCATTTGAAATGTTTTAAAGTTTGATCTTAAACTTTTTTAAACAGGCGAGTAGGCTGAGAAGATACCTCATAGGATTGTTTATAATTTTTACTTCCCTTATAATTTTTACTTCCTTTATAATTTTTACTTTATAATTTTTACTACGTGAATTTTAGAAATTAAATAAATCTTTTTATATCGTTGTATCTCCAGAGTTCTCCCTGGTCATGGATGAGAGCTATGGCCTTCAGGTGGCGCCATCTTCTAACGACCGTCTCAACGCCACCATCACTGCGAACAACTTCTTCGGCATCCGTCATGGTTTGGAGACACTATCGCAACTCTTCGTGTACGATGAAATCAAGAACCAACTGTTGGTATGTTTACTTTCGAACTAAAACTTATACCAAATATGTATCACTATTTACAGTAGGTACCTACCTAAGCAAGAATAGTAAGGGGAAAATAAATATATATAAAAACTAGCTGACCCCGCAAACGTTGTTCAGCCATATGAAATGCCAAAGTGACGCGACGCTTCACGTCAATGAACGACGGGTAACAATAAAAATACTAAAATTGTGTTTAAAAACATTTTCCAAATTGTGAATATTTTCTTTGGTAGAGACAGAAAATTATCGTACACCTACATTTTAATCAGCCAATTTTTTTATCTACCGCCTATTCACAAAGTTGTTCCTACTAACAGGCGGTAGATAAAAAAATTAATGACGTTTATTAAGCATACAAATACCATACAATTAAAAATTGATGAATCTGAAGCTGAATGAATCTTAAATTAACGGGTTCAAAGGGATAAGTGTCATGGAGAAAGACAATAATTTTATAAAATGTAGGCACAGGTGTACTCAACATAGATAAATAAAATGATAAAAATAATTATAAAACATATTGCACATTTAAACACAATAATAAGATTTGCCGATGATAAGCAAGATTGACGACGGTAAGCTGCGATTTATCAACAAGAAATACCTTTTTACATCGATTAATGCCATTCAAATTATGACACACGTATAATTTAGATGAGGAGGTGTAGATGCAAACTCTAGATCGTAAAAAGCTTTAACACACATCAATGTCCCCAGCCCACTGGGCCATTGTGGTTGGACCGGTTACGCAGATCGTTGACTCTACGGCAAATGAATGTGTGATCCTTAGATTTGCATAATAACGTATACATTAAAGCATGTATTATTATTCGACATTTTAAGGTTTTAAGCTTCTGATTTTATTAGGATAAGCGGTGTTTTTTCACGGCACCGCCTAAGCCTACGTATATTTTTATTTTTAAAACTTAAATCCAAGACTGCTCTGGCTATTTTGCAAAAAAAATTGCATTATTTTTGGTCAATTTCAAATAAGTCAATATTTTTAAAGTTTTTTTTGTTTATATAAATACATATATTTTTATTTTATTTTTTTTCTTTGCTCCATTCCAACTCCATTTCAAATCCGTTTTGTAGATTTTGGGTGATTGAATAACAACCATCCAAACATCAAAATTCACAAACTTTCACATTCATAATATAAGTAGGATAGAAATAGCCTTGTATTTTTTGATCAAAACTAGAAGTAGGTATTGAAAAAAAAAGTCATGTTGCTTAAAAATCTATGTGAAATCGATGCAATATATCGATCACTTTCGCTAACCTTATGAATTATAATTGAGTCTTACGTAAAAGGTATTTTGTGCATTTAACAATTCGTATTTTTTACTGTGCCAATATCTGAACTATTGTTATTTTGTAGAGAGTATTCGTCACTTGCTCATACGCCTAATGTCTTGATATATTTTCATTATTAATCATTGAATTCGCCGGTAGATTCTGTATTTTAAAAGCAATCTGTCACAGTGTCGGAAGTTTAACAATCAGTCTCGTTTATCGATCATATTAACTCGGAACAGGGCCGCACTGAAAATCAGTGCCATGGTTTCGTTGGAATCATGGCATACAGCAGAAGTTATTAAGCGCTGTGCGATCTGAACTGCACTTTATTCTAACGTGGCAAGAGTCCCTATTTCTTTGATTGATTTTGGGGAGTGAATCTTCTGTACTTGTACTATTATGTATTCTGTGCCAGAATCAAGAATCATTCCATTATATTCTGTTACAGTTGGTGAGAGATGCAACTGTATCGGACAAGCCCGTGTACCCCTACCGCGGGGTTCTGCTGGACACCTCGAGGAATTACTTCACCATGGACTCTATACGGGCTACAATTGGTTAGTACAACAATTAATTGGGCAATTCCCTAAACTTATTTGTGACTTTGATGAGGTGTGGCCGATAGTCACACTTGGCTAATGCGTGTTGGTGACCGCAGTTGAATATCACAGAGAGACCGCTGCCCATCTCCTGGAATCTCATTATGTACTATGAATAAAATAAGTTGGCACCACTCAGGGGTTACGTGTAGGGTTTCCTAATATTTATCTACGAAAAATAAACTGCTCCGGCCGGAATTTAAACCCGGGACTCGCAGCTCCGAGCCAGGGACTCGGGGTTACTCCCAACCGCGCCTCAATTGTCGGATGCTGATTCCCTCGTCCCCGGTTTCAGACGCGATGGCGGCGGTCAAGCTGAACACGTTCCACTGGCATATCACCGACAGCCACAGCTTCCCCTTCGTGTCCGAGCGGCGGCCCGACCTCTCGCGCTACGGCGCTTACACTCCCAGCAAGGTAATCCAGCTCCCTAGACTTTTTTTTTAATTCCAGGGGGAAATCTTCGAAAGATCCCCGATGACTCTGGGGGAAGAGGCCGGGAGGATTGAGATTTCTACTCAATAAAACCCCTCGGCAGCCTTTTAGCACATCTAGGGAGGCTCCTGGATCTCCTACGGAACGCACCGGTGCATCCCTTGCGCAAAGCCCTTGGCTCATCCCAGGGCCCAGCATGGCAGACTCCGGCTCGAACAGTCTGCCATCTTCGAAAGAAATGCAGATAGGTATCGGTCTGAGCCCCCATCTAAAACCGATCTGCGAGTCCCTACTGTGACAGTCCGGGGCGATGGTGGCCACTGCTACCCTCCCATCGTCTCCGAGCAGGGTCAGCTCTCTCCCGTTCCGGCTCTGCGGTCTATGTCTGTGTCCAGTTTTGTTGACTTTTTTGTTAATGTGCTTAAAAGTCTGTAATTTCTATCCTAATCTGTTATTGCAGGTGTACACAAAGCAGATGATCCGCGACCTGGTGCACTACGCGCTCGTGCGCGGCGTACGCGTGCTGCCAGAGTTCGATGCGCCCGCGCACGTCGGCGAGGGCTGGCAGGACACAGGTCTCACCGTCTGCTTCAAGGTAATCTTGGCTTGTCATTGGCCCACTGTTGGGTTCGGGAGCGAACAGCTGCAATTTAGTCGGCCACAGACTGAAGAGAATCCGAGAGGAGAAGGGACAGTTTAAATAATTTGTAAGGGGTATACATCTCCCGAAGGGTCCAGAGCCCAATGGCACGCGTCAATTTTAAGTGTTTTCAATTGTAAAAAAACACAACCGTTAAGCCTTGTCGAAGAGCTTCGGGTGGCTTGAGAATATTCGACACTGGGTTGGCCACTAACCCTTCTACCAATCCACATTGGAGCAGTGGTGGAGTATGCTCTAGACCTCCCGCAGATGTGGCTGTGGACATCTGGGGGTTGTAGCCATACATTCCCATGACACGGCCCTCATGGCATGATTTCGGTGGTGAGAGAATAGTCGTGCCGCTTAGATTTGAACCGGACCGCTCGAGTGAGAAGCGAGTCCGATAGCCTAGTGGCTGTCGAACTCACTGCGTTCACGAAGTTAAATAACGTTTGGTTGGATTGGTATTGCAGGCGGAACCGTGGGCGCAATACTGTGTGGAGCCGCCTTGCGGCCAGTTGAACCCCACTCGCGAAGAACTCTACCAGTACTTGGAGGATATCTACACGGACATGGCTGGTAAGAAATGGACTGATTTCAAACATGATGTCTTCCCCAAACATGTCGGGGATTGATAAATATGAGAATAATAAAAACAATTACAATCAGCGGCACGAAGTGTACTCGTAGCTCTAACCTTGAATGGCAGAAGTCGAAATTTAAGGTATCGTCTTGCGCGGAGCTAACGGGTTGGCAGACATAATTGCTAATGCAACGCGGTGGACTAAGGCCTAATCCCTCCAATTCTGAGATGAGACCCGTGTCCAACAGTGGGACTAAGAAAGGGTTGTGATGATGAGGATGATGATTATATCCCCTACATTGATAACCTTTGGGTTACTTTCAGAGCCAAAGTTTCGTGTCGCGAGTAATAATATAACTGAATAACTTTGTGTAGGTAATGCTGTTCTTGTTTCTTCACTTGACAATTTCTTCTTTCTTCGTGTAGCTACGTAGAACTAAACTCTGTGCTTGTTGCTAGACGCCTTCGAGTACCCAGACATGTTCCACATGGGCGGGGACGAGGTCAGCGAGCGCTGCTGGAACTCCTCGGAGGAGATCCAGCAGTTCATGGTGCAGAACCGCTGGGACCTGGAGAAGAGCAGCTTCCTCAAGCTCTGGAACTACTTCCAGACTAAGGCTCAGGATAAGGCTTACAAGGTAAAGTGTAAGTGCGTTGAAGGGCACGGTTGTCCCGGTTGGTTCCGATTGTTGACACGGAAGCTCCCATGAAATTTTGCCACTAGAAGTCACCCACATACCGACCGCGCGCGACGTTGCTTTACACTGTCGATCACGTACGATCGACGCAAACGGTAAAGTTGAACAATAGGATAAAGATTGTTGCTACGCTATATGCTGTGCTTATACCAATATGTATTCTATTCTGAAGTAAATAAGAGTGGTAATTGTTCGCAGGCGTTCGGCAAGCGGCTGCCGCTGGTGATGTGGACGAGCACGCTGACGGAGTACTCCCACGTGGAAAACTTCTTGGACAAGGACGATTACGTCATCCAGGTAATGTTTACGATGACGACTTAACACATCGTGCATCAAAAGTTCTTTCGTTTGTTTTTGGCCAGCAATAATAATAATAAATATCATGGACGCTGACGGATGGTCAGACACACGGCCATCTGACCCCAAATTAGGTGCAAGCCTGTATATTGAATACATAGGTACATATATATTTTTAAATACATACTTAAATAGATAATTATTAACATCCGGACACAGAACAAACACAAGCGTTCGTCACATGAATGTTTGTCCTGAGTGGGATTTGGGATTCAAACCCACGACCTCTGGCGTAACAGGCAGGGTCACTACCGATTGCGCCAACGGGCCGGTCAAAATCAGTACCGAAAATACAATACAAAAAATATTACAATGTACGTACACTAATGCAAGAACACGTACCTAGACACAAAAACTGCAGCACGTAGGTACGCTATGAAATAATAATTAGTGAGCAGGCACTTCATTACATTTTGTAGTTACTTGTAGGCGTATGAAAATTATCAGAATCGGTCGAAATATCGATTCCACCATTTATTTTTCGGATGGAATTTTGCTGTATGATCATGGAGTGCCATTTCTAAGTATACGAACTGGCATCAAAGTGTATCGGGCGTCGAGCATCACTGCTTAGTACAGACATGTACCTACGTACCTAGACAGGTGATCTAGAACAGAACAGTAGTCTTAAAGATGTTTTCTGTTTAATTCGCAAAAATTCAATTGTGAACAAAAGCCTAAAACTGATTCGCCAGAGCTCTAGGTATAGTACTCGTAACTCAGTGATATGCGTCCCAGGATTTTTGATTCTACAGAATTATTGCTAAGTATTTCCATAACTGTTGTAGGTGTGGACGACGGGAGTGGATCCTCAGATCAGAGGCCTGCTAGAAAAGGGTTATCGTCTTATTCTGTCCAATTATGATGCGCTGTACTTCGACTGCGGTTTTGGTGCCTGGGTGGGCAGCGGTGAGTGTTCTCTCAATGGATAAAACGAAATTTTTTTTGGGAATAAATTCTCTAAACCAAAAAGAAATTGCAATACAATGCAATGTAAATTGTTTTACTCATGACCTGTAACAGTATTTTGCTTCAAAAAAATTGTAAACATATATAAAAATATTTGAAATTCGAGATCGTGTTTTTAAGTAAGCTAAATGTAAATATTAATTCGCTATCAATAACAGACATCCAGATCTATTCTCTTTCAGCTAAAAACTAATCTGTCTTTCAACTTGTATTCCATGCTGACGTCATATTTTACTAACCTACCTTGATTTTGCAAGCCTGAATAGTTTACCTAGGAATTGATTTACATTTCGGTATTCGATGAACCGGAACAACTTAACTTCTTGATTGAAAATCATAATTTCCGTAGCCAGAAGGTTAAACCCCTTTGCAATGGTTGCAGGCAACAACTGGTGCTCACCGTACATCGGCTGGCAGAAGGTGTACGAAAACAGTCCCGCGTCAATGGCTTTTGACTACAGGGACCAGATTCTTGGTGAGTACTTAGTTAAACTAATACTGACCTGAATAACTTATCCAGGTCAGATAAGAAGTTTCTGTCGGCCTTATTCTCAAGCTCAAGTTGTTCAGCGCGTTATGAAGAGAGGCTATATGGGGTATTTTCTTTTTGACCGGTCTTTAGCAATGGTGAAATCTGTGGACGTAGACGTAAAATGGTAAACGAGTAGCGCAGTGTGTCAGCGACCTGAAGTATCAATGGAAAGGCCATTGAAAACAGATTCCTCAAGCCGAACCCCCGAGTTTGAAAACGGGGTATTGGTCAACCTCCGACGAGTCGATCGAGATGGAACGATAACCTAGATTCAGTCGGTACAAGATCGGGAGAAATAGCGTCCATTGAGGAAGGCTATGTTTAGAAGTAGACTTAAGGCAATTTTCATTTTTCCATCAGAATGGATGGAAACGTAAGCAGTGATGTTTCCATCTTTGGCGATTCGTAAGTCGCGACTTAAAGGGAGATTCTGGGGTAGCGGGGAACAGAGCTCGAGTCACCCAGCAAGTGACGCTAGAAGGAGAACGATGTGTGTGGTTGCACGTCTGAAACACAGTGACCAGGCCTATTACCGAAGGCAACCGAGGGGGTTTTAGTGAATAGAAATCCCGCATAAACCAGGTGTGGCTCCGAAAACGAGACTACTCGAAACTAGAGTACTTTTTAAATACGATTCTTATTCTCAGGAGGTGAAGCGGCTTTATGGTCAGAGCAGGCCGACTCCGCGACGCTGGACGGGCGCATCTGGCCGCGCGCCGCCGCGATGGCCGAGCGGCTGTGGGCCGAGCCCAGCACCTCCTGGCAGGACGCCGAGTTCCGCATGCTGCATATGAGGTGACTATTGTGATCCCCTGTAGGGTGTCATCATCATCACAACCCTTTCTTTGTCCCACTGTTTGGTCACGAGTCTCCTCTTAGAATGGGAGGGGATTAGGTCTTAGTCCACCACTCTGGCCAAGTGCGGATTGGCAGACTTCACATGCCTTCGAGAACATTATGAAGAACTCTCAGGCATGCAGGTTTCCT
>DWTT01001476.1:0-11639 GCA_018250895.1 Carterocephalus mandan | reverse complement strand
CACTTCCTTCGCTTCGAAGTGGTGTATAGCGACACCTGTTGAAAGTATGGTGCCGATGTTTCAGCGGCAGTCTTCGGCATGTCTTCGGTCGTACTAGGAGTCGCAGCCACTTTCATGGAAACCGCAGCTCGCATACAAATTCTCTCGTGAAAACAAGCTCTGTATAAGCATTAGAGATTCACTGTAAACTTGTAAATAATTTACTACCTATATCCTAGATACTAGAAATTTGTTTATAGTACAAAAGTAAGACGAGGCGAGACGATACGATATAGTACAAAAGTAAGACGAGAAAAGAGACGAGGACATGCAATTCCTCGTGGCCAAACTAGTTTGGCAAAACAGACCCGAAAATTCATGCTAAATTAATGACTCAAAATTTTGTACCTAATTCTTAGTAGGTTGACCATGTTGAGTGAAATACTGTGTGACATTAAGGCGGGACGCTAGTGTTTTTTCTCGAACGTCCAGTTTTCTGCCCACCGATGCATTTCAAACAGATTCAGATAAAAATACAGCGTTAAAGTATAAACTTGGGCATGAGTAAATAATACCTAATTAAATAAATTCACATTTTTTTTGTACTATTATTAAAAGTATACAGGGGTAAAAATAAAACCAGCGATTAAAGATTTAATATTGGACTAATATTTAGTAAAATACCATATTATAATAATAAAATTCATATAAAAATCCAAGTATTTCAGTTTGAATAATACCTACTACTTTAAAAGGGTAGCGCGTTGGTGATTTTTTAAAGGATTATTATATTTTAGTAGCTTCAAGATATTATCTGCCAAAAAAAATAATAATTATTATTGAAAATTCAAATTGCCAATGAAAGCTTTCGACATTTTAAACTCGTGTGTGATAACACACTTGTTTTTTTAAACGAATTGAATAAAGATAATTAGGTTACTTAAAAAATTTTTTTTACAAAAAACACCGTAGTCACACCACCCCAATAAAGTGCAATAACTCTAAATATAATATTATCAAGTAACAAAAAATAAAATTCACTCTTACTAAATAATAAGTAATAAAAACAAAAACAAACTCAAATCTACATGGTTTACGTTCTATCGTTTAGTTTTCAATAATTATCAATATATAAATTTTTATCATTAACGAAAATAAAAGGAAATAAAAAATTTTACCAGTAAAGCTCCGATTTCAAAATTTGAATCAATACAATAATTTAACATCTATTGATAAATTTCTTTACAAATGAGACTTATGTTCAATAACTTCGAATTGCATCTTTTCTTGGTATCGATTGATGTTTATTAAAGAAACATTCGTATTTTACACCAACTACGAATATTTTTTTAATTTATAAAATAGCTATAGGTAAGCTAAAGATAAAATAAAGTTCAAAGTGATTTAACACTGCCAGTCTCTCAGATATACTACGGTACTGTTACGGCCAATATATACCTACTCAATTTATGTTCAAAAAGCATGGTATATATACTCTAGACCTACCGATGTGATTATTATCGTTATAAAAAAATTAAAATACTGAAGAACCTATAAGGTAAGAATTTTTTTCTTCTAAACTACGGCGATCAACGGTAAACACTAATATAAATCGATAAAATTAGTAAATTAAAAAATTATACAAAATCGGTAAAAAATAAATAAATAGGAATAACTTCAAAAATACATCAAAACAAGCAGGAATCGTATACTAGGTAATTCTAAAATAAAAAAAGGTTATACAAAAATCAATGTATACGAAATAAATGATTTTATTCGACGGACGAATTGGTCCTTGAACTACTAGGTACCTCTAACTCAATTCAGGCATTATTTCAAATTCTATCCAGCAATTTCTGCTTATCTACAACCAAACACGGCCAACATATTAATCAAAAGCAACTCACCAATTATTTAAATACATACTGCATACACGTCAGAATACTACGTAGTGTACCTACCATAAAATTCTGCTTCACCAATTTGTGATTATATTATGGTTTGAGCGTTAATCGCTTAACGTTGAATAATAACGGTTAAGATCTACCAAAATTATATAATCACCGTTAATTCCATCTGACATAGTCCATAATAATAATAAAATGCCAATTTTGTCCGTCAAATAAAAGCGAGCCGCATTTTCTCCAAATTTTAAAATAGGAATTGCGGTTTCCCGCCATGTCTTTTTGGTACGGCCATCTTTGGGACGTTGTCTTTGGTTATCGGTCAGATGGAGAAAATGTTGCCAAAAAACTTACAAAAATAGGTACTGTGACAACACCGAAAAAAAAAGTAATTTAAAGTGTTTATGGATCCACTGATAGGACCTACGAGGAGACTTATTTTTCGCCCCATCAGTGGAACGAATCAGTGGGTCCATGAGAAAACAGCGATTTATTCGGCCAGAATTTCAAGTGATTTTCGTTTGCTAAAAAATGGTCATAGAAAGGACGGCAGTGATTAAATAAATAAAAACGATTATAATCAAATGTGCCCAAAGCTGAAGGTAACGTTTTGTGTAAATAAGTGGGTAAAAGGTATTAAAAAACAAAGTAAAAATCCCATCCATTGCACATCCCAGAAAGCCGTCTACAGACAAAACGCAAGAAAGTTTCAAATTCATTTTAATATCTTCACAATAGTCTAAATTAATTCATTGCACTTGAAAAAACAAGGGGGCAAAACAAAGACTAAAAGATATTCCGAGCATACAGAGGACGCCACATGTTGCTAAGCAATTAATTATGTTCAGTGGTTAGATATGCCCACTACATATTATTATGAGATCAATCAAATCCCACCTGCGGTGAATTATTTCAATGTAAATTAAAAAAGATCTAACTATTAATTCCTTTAAACTATAAGGCAACAGACTGCGCCCTAAATATGCACTCGGAAGTCTTCTAGACTTGAAAGCAATGTCCAGAAATATGATGAAAACGACAACAGAACATCATTCCTAAATTGCACAGACTGATAGGTAACAAACGGCACAGAGTATAAAAGTTAAAATGACAACGTTTGGCAATAGCGTTGTTTAGCGTCAATGAAAAGTCAACAACTACATTTAAACCATTTCCTAATTTAAACTTTTTCTAAACTTGCTTAGTTTTAAATCCTCGTAGGAATGCAAATAAATGTTAGGCACCTAACAGAATCTTCAGTGGTTAAGGTTATGTTCGCCTTACATTTTCCTCGAACCAAACAACACAATTACCCAATCACATAGCAAATCATTGGAATTCAATTTGCAGCTTATAAGCCAAGTTTGAGACGAGAAGTCATTTGTTGCAGTTTTATTTAGACAGTATGACATTTTGTTCTGCATTTTATTTGTCAAATTGTTGGTCGATTGCCATGTCAAACAAAAATCTACTATTTCGGTAATTTTGTCTAACTTTTTTAATACTGTTCTTATTATAAAACTGTACAAACGACCAAAGCGACCCAAACACGTCAATTACCAACAAAATGTATTGTAGATATATAACAGGTTACTGAAATAACTCTATAAAAATATATAAATCTAATTTCAAATTATATTCAAGGCCGACTCCTTGTGTTTAATTTCCCGCTAACATGTCGGCAAATCCATTAGGGTTTTTTGATCATAGTAGAACTTTATGTTTTACTTGATAATTATTTGTATTGCTTAAATGTAATGCAGTTCTTTATGATCAAAAATTACCATAAACATGTCTCAGCCACTACTAGACAAACAAACGGTTCGTTAAAATATCAAACAATTCATATTTACAGGTCAAATTTAATGTCGCTAAAAACATTTAAAAAAGAATGAATTTTAACTATGTATAAAAAACTTTTACATATTTTTACTTAGACACACAAATACATAGGATATACAGTTTGCCAATAGCAATTTTATAGAATAGACACGTTTTCGAATAAAAGGAGTCGGTTTCATCGAAAAATTCATTAAAAAAATATTTTTTTATGCACCATCCGGTCTGTAAACGTAGTTCAGAGATCACCCGAACAAGACAACTGATTAATTAGTTTATTATAATATATATATGTTTAATTATAGAAGAATACCCGATGCAAACAGTGCAAGAAGTACAAACACAATGTTATATTGTCTAGCAACGTTACAAGATGGCTAGGTGTCCTGTGCCATACGCAACTACAACCAAAGTCATTTTCCTGTATATCTTCTATTGTTTTTACTGCTTTCATTCAAATTTTATACATAAATAAAACAGAATTACGTAGTTAAGTAAACAAGGGCATTCGGCCCATGAAATCTTATTGTTTAGGTACACGGAATTGACAAATTGTATTTAAACATGCCACAAGACACCATGTATTAGGTACTATTCTCATTATATCATACTCAACTAGGTTAGGTATTGATGAATTGCGCTACTTTTCGCTATCTTTTATTATTATTTATTAATAATAATGTAATAATTTCACTAAAAGTACCTAGGTACAAGAATTTACAAGCCTGCCGCTTCAGGCGCATGCTAAGATAAAAAATTTACTAATATCGGTCCACCACCGACGAGTCTTTTTTTTTGCGGATTTTTTTCTCTTTAACTTTTACTAAGAAACAACGTACCATTTCCACTATGTACATGCAAGTGAATAAGTGCGAAAAAAACCCACCCAGGACGACACGAGGGGACAAAACATCGACGTTTTAACAACAACAATATATTATTAGCTTATATCATCATCATTATTATCATCATCAAAGTTAAACTACGATATTATCATCAAAAAGTACAAATTTCACTTCAAAAATGATGTATATATAAGAAAAGACACCGCGATGCCCCCCGTACTATGTGAATCTCACGTGATATGCCAAACGACAAAATTACTATCTAAAATGAAAATATACATTATTGAAGAGCGTTGAACGGCTACGATCAATATATAAAACAGACAACATACGAATAACAAGAACAAGGTGCCGACCGAGCGGCGGTAAACAAGGTACTAGGCAAAAACAACAACTACAAACTAGCAAACTAAACCATTTAAACAACTCAATCGAGACAAACTGAACGACGCCCCGCGCACAACTAAAATGCAGCTCCAAACAACTAAAAACGAAACCGTACCTACAAATTCAAGGCCTAGTATAAATTAAACGATCATCGAAAAACGGCGCGAGGCGAAACAAAATACACTAAGCAAGCAAACATCTAAAAACACCGCGATACTTTGTGCAGAGTTCAAAAAGTCCACTCTCGTGCCTTATAGACGCAGCACTAGAACACGTAGAGCCAAGTATCGCGGAAAGTCACAAAAATAAAGGAGAAATCGAAACATCCCCACAAACACTCGAATCAGCACAAAATCGTCCAGGTAGCCAGCGCGACGCCGCGTCGCGGCCGCGTTTGCCATCCCATAATCCCATCCAAACGTCAGCTTCTAGGTAACAGTGCAACACTGGATGCTTTGGATTTGGACCCCTATCACACGGGATTGTCAACCAACAGTAGGTAGTTTAATCTTCGTGACTGCTGTATTTATAGTGAATTAAAAGGCAGATTCGCCGGTAGAAAAAATTTCTTCAGTATGCCTGAAGACTATGTATATTGACTACTCACTTCTGTTCAGAGATGTGCAACTGGGGAGCTCGCGGACGACTAATATCCCGATACTAAGGACGGCAAACTGCGGTGTGGTAACATAATAAAAAGACCCCTAGTTACACTGGTGACAACCTTATGTGGCCGAGTCCACGCTCCAAAACCAACCACTCGCAACAGACTACATATCCCAAACACCTCGGCATTTTAATAATAAATCTAACACCAATTTGTTAATTTTTAAAAAACGCTACGTAAGGCCTTCTAGCTAAGGTATTCGAGTCCAAACTCGAAAACATCGCCACAAGACAATGCATGGCGCATCGCCTCAACGTCTCAACTATGCTGCGCGTAAAGTAAAAAATCACGTCCGAATTTCACATTAATCGTTTTTTATAAAAATACAAAAATACAAAATGGGACAGTGCGACCATACACTCATACACGCGTCCTGCCGTTCCTTTGCAACTAGGAGGGTAGGGGGCACTCACAAACAATTTTCTCCAAAAAAACTTTTGAGCAATCTCATTTAAAAGAACCACCAAAGTTGGAAAATGCAGAGTAAGTTAAAAAACAAATTCGAGTAAAAAACATAAAAGCTTTCACTAACGAAACACACATCATATCAGCTATGGGAATCGGTAGTTTGAGAATTCCAAAAGAATTGTGACAAAACACAACGAAAACGTGTTGTAAAATGAAAATGCATTCAACAATAAGAAACAAACATACAATATGATAAAAAAGGAATTACAAAATTATGAGAGACGAATTGAGTGCCGCGAGAGGGTGAAAATAGTGTGGGGGCGCGTAATGTGATTAAAAAATATATTCTAAGGAAACCACGATTTCGCATTTTCATTACTATTCAGAAACTATTTTATAATAATTATACTATTCCCTACGATTTACGCGCTTGGGTGCATAAAACCCGAATCGCGCCTTGACGCCTTGCGCCCAACGCAACATTTACAATAAACTTTTCTAAATACTAGGAAAATATACATCATTTTAATTTTTCTGTTTTTTCAACATTATAACTTCAAACAAAACGCACTGGGTGCAAAGCGTAAAGGCAAGATCGTATGGCAAATAATTTTCCACTACATAAAATGCACTACTAAATACGAATTGAATCTACTTAACTTTATTAAAAATCGAAATCGACCATTTCCAGCCCCACTAAATACTACTTTGCCATTTTAGCTGTGGTGTTGCCACTGTCATAAAAAAATAATAGTAGGAATTCAAAGAATTAGTAGGAATGAAAACATTCGTGGGAGTGAACCCGTTTTACAACTTTCCGAATGGAAAATGGAAAATATTTAACTTTTTGTAATCGTTAGACCGAAACGCGTGTCAAATGCTTTAGTTAATCAACGGAAACAACGAAATCATTTTAATAACATCGTACAATCTAACAAATTTCGACTAGGGCTATCTCTGACCGAAACGTCCGTCATAGGTTAACTGGCCGACCTTTGTTTATACATTTTCATCTACCGTTAGCTTGAGAGGAAGGTTAAATTAAACGAGGACAAAGTCAGGACCCACTGCTAAGTTACTGATCAGCTATTTTATTACTGAATGATTGGCTAGTTTCCATATTCATAGTTGAAATGACTTACGTGTTATTTAAGTCTGAAAAAGGCTAGTTCTAGTTTTGGTCTATTACAATATCCATTTTCAGGAGAGAACGCGCTCGTGGCGGGCATGGTATACACGGCGGCCTAGCGCACAGTTCGCTCCGAAATGGCCCAGTCGGCCTATTTCAGACTTAAATCACACGTGAGTAACCCGATAATTTCAACAATGAATACTGATCAGCTGATTAGTAATTATATGTTCTTAATGCATCCAACTCATTTCACTCATTTCACGATGTAACCGTTGCCTCGCAGAGCTTCGGGCAGAGCACGAAGTGTATACTATGTTAAATCAACACAGCCAGATTAAAAAAGAGTGTGTGGTCCAGAAACAGTGAATCACAGCGCGAGCCAATTGCAACGGGAGGGGCAGACAACTAGTACGCGGCCAGCCGCATCGCCAAGGCACATCGCCTCACATTATTAATTTAGAATAGTAATAACACGACACAGAAAAATACATCAAAACCATGAAAAAAATCATCAAAAATTCGCGCAAGTCTTTTGTCTACAGTCTATTCATCCGTGGTCGGTCGGGGATACGACGTCTGTGTCCGATATTATTTTAGATTAAGTACATACCCAACAAGCCTAAACCTTAAAGGTGCCTCCAATTCAAGTACAACTATTTTAGCAGTCACAAAAACTGTGATATCATCAATCTAATCGTCCAAAGGCAAGATTCTCAGCTCACCATCTTTGCCTTAGATACTTATTTGAGCCTCATCTTCAAAAGAAACCCGTAATCAAGGAATCCGGATCGAAGGAAATCACTCAAATTCCAAAACGATCAAATCCAATTCGAGTAGGACGAAATCCAAACGCAACCGAGAAGGCTTCGGACCCCTAAAAAACTAGCTACACACCGGTAAATATACATCTATAATCACTAATCTACCATTTATTGCACTACCCCGGCGAATCAGAAAAAATACTCTTTAAAAACGCGTTTATTTAACACTAAATTAATATAAGAAGTTCATTATAAACGATAGCTACAGTCCGAATCGGTAACGTCCTTGCTCCATCGCTTTGTATTGAACGACGATACCGCCTCCCGAGGGTGCGTCAAGGATATTCTACATTTTAGGAACAAAACCAACGAACGGGGTCGTCGAGTACAACGTAAAGAGACTTGACGTCGACATATCTGTCTTGTTCTAGACCCAACCTTTTCTCACTTTCTTGTCAATTACATTCCAGAGCTGAATATAAAAAAAATCGTTATAATAAATTATAATATAAAGAATAACTAATTTTATGAAAACACCTGTGTCGAAATCAAGTCCCTGGCAACAGCAACGCGACTAGTCCAAGTCCACCAACCGTAGTCGTAATAATTGTAATAAAAAACAAAACAGAACAACGTTCGAGACATCCGCAACAATATCCAAATTATTTATATAGAAAAAGGGGGAAAGGGGAAAACACTAAGAAATTCAATCTAGCTACGCAGGTACAATATCTTGAGAAATATGACATTCCACTTATGTCTTATAATACTACCAGTGAAGAGTGGAATCAAAATGGCGACATGTGGTATTGACAAAGACTAGAAACAATCAAAACAGTGCTATATATTCTGATAAAAACAACTAGATGTCCAATACAAAGGTGACAAATGTAAAAAAATATTTATTGAAACTACTTATTATATTACACGTCAATTTTAATTCCACTCTACAACGGCGCGGCTTATACATTAATATCTTACGATAACTGAGCGGGTCGCGTGATCGACAAAATCGCGTCGTGTAATACCGACAGCAATTTTGTCGAAACGTGGCCATCACTACATCGAAATAGCTTATCCAGAAACGACAAACTGACAACTAGCTAAGATTTTTTTTCCATATCATTATTAATTTATTATTTACTTGGATACACGTTTCGCTTAAATCGAAATCAGCCCGTCCGAATTCACCACAACGCAACCTATCATTTAGTAGAAATCTACAACATAGAAACTGGCAACACTAAACGAGAACCGTTGGCGTGGCGGTAAATTCGGGCGTAAACGCATTGTACTTGAGTTCTATTATATCTCGCTTAATATTATTAACTTTGGATAATGTTGCTGTCGATTGACAACCGCCATTGCGGCGTCGAGTCGGTGTAAACAAAGTCCTGTATAGATAGTATAGGCTATAGATTCAAAAACGACATTGTAATAACACCCCACACACACGCACGCAGGTACTAAGAAGCCGTGAGTTTCATTAAAACTAGTACATATTTAAAGTGGAGTCATCAAAGATTTGCAGGGAAACTGCCGTAGTGTGTGGTGTACAAACTAAACCAACCACAAGAGTTAAAACGTGGTATTTTTAGAGTTCGTAAAACGAATCTATAAACGGTTTTAGAACCACTAGTATATTCTTGGTATAATAAACTACGTTCGCTTTGTTTATTTTTTATATCGCGCAACGGCTGTAGTGTTGCCAAAGCGGGTATGCAACTTTCTACCATTTAAAGCAGAAGTCATGTAGTAGGAGCAAATTTACTTTTAACGACCGATTTAGATGTTGACTCCCTGAGGCACTCCTGATCTGATCTAAATTTAACATCAGTTAGATTGCCCTAATATTTTGCCCTACCACTCAACTTTGCTTTCTTGGAAATGAGCCTGTCCTGTTCTTAAACAATCTTAAATTGGGAAATCGTATTTGGCTAGCTATTATTTAATTAATTATAATAAATATATACATGGAGGTACATAGCGCAGAGATGATTTTGCGTATTTCGTATGATGCCTTCAAAAAGGAACAATTTTATAGTTTTTAATACATACATAGCGATTTAAATCTCTTTAAATCTCCCGGGCCGAAAAATAAGTCATGGACAAATTTCATATTCTGTTTTCAATAATTCAATGTATTTTTCATTAATCTCTTTAAGTATCTATTGAATGAGTACCTAAAATCAAGATGGAATGTTCTTTAGTTTTTAATTTTTGTCGTAGCTCTTATAGATTTACAATTTTAATACGAACACATCATCCTCTACTATGCACCTAATAAACAAGGTGAAACAATTTGCATCACATCTGGGAACAACAATACAAAAATACCCTTAAAATGAAACAATTTCAATATACCTCAATTCTCGAGACAAAAGAACAGAACAGGCACAGTGCATCACCCGCTAGCCGCTCGGCAGCCGGTGCGCGTGGGGCCACGCGGGTCGCCGTGGGGCCAGCGCGGGGCCACGCGGGTCGCCGTGGGGCAAGCGCGGGGCCACGCGGGTCTCCGTGGGGCGAGCTAGCACCAGCGGAAGGGGACGGCGCGCGGCCGGTCGGCGCCCTCCTTCACCAGCGGCTTGTGGAACTCGCGCCCCGGCCGCGAGTGGATCGTCGCCCAGCAGTGCTCGCAGTAGTACTGGAATTTATTTCACATATTTTAATCACAATCGGAACGCTCATAGATATTTTTAAAAGTAGTATAAATATATAGTTCCTTTTTTTTAAAAATAAATAACCATTTAATTTTGATAAATAAATGGGTATCAAATGAATTTACATAAGGAACACAATTTATATGGCCAATCGGTTGAAGATTTGCTCATAATTGAGTTGCAAGATTCCATTTGAACAAACATGGTTACATACATACATACTTACATACATTTCAAGTTAAATAAAAGCTTATAGTAAAATAAAATTAAACTGTGTCATATATATTTCATAAATCTTTAGAAATTAATTAAAAAAATGTTTTTCGGGAATGTTGTACTTCTGGTAAGTGGACATTTCGGAAGGAGGTTATACGAGAAGGGGAAGGGCTTCCCAACCAAGTAGTGGGTACAACTTATAATTATTCGATATCAACAATCATCCACCCTCAAATCCTAATTGCTCAAAACATTTCCAATCGATCGTTGCACAAGAGCGAATTACAAAATGGGCAAATGTGTGTTTAATGGAGCGAGACTGATGAGTGCGACAGCAAACTCCTGCGTGTTGCGGGAATTTCGTCAGTCCGAGGACTACGGGAGTAGGTGAGGATAGTGATACAATTAGTCCTTTCAGTGTTGTTGATGGCTAGTGAGTTGATCATGGCTGCATTGCTCTTAGACTCCATTCATGGACTTTACTTCCTTGGATTGAGGATTATTGAGTGTAATAAACGACGTGGCTACTAAAGCTTGTTGGTGACCCAGTTGTCCAGCCAGACCTACGTAGGCTGGCCAGGTATGATGTGATGTTGCGGAGTTTGATAGGATTCTAGCACTGCTAATATTTTCAAACAGACATTTCAATATTGATGAATATTGGCGCTTGCAACATTGTATGGTCACGTGTTTGCTGAAATTATCCTATAATCATAAATGAGAACAGACCTAACTATGGATGCCAACTATTGTCTACCGATTTAAGCGCCCTCATCCTGACATATTCCTGATTGGTATGATATCACCAGACTCTTGTGCATAATTTCGTCTGTAGCCCCCA
>DWTT01001475.1:0-11642 GCA_018250895.1 Carterocephalus mandan | reverse complement strand
TGCTCTAGACCTCCCGCAGCAGTGTCTGTGGGGGAGACCCGTGCCCAGCAGTGGGACGTCTATGGGTCGCAGCAGCAAAAATACATCGAAAAGTCGTATGACTTTCATATCTAACGAACATTGATGGCAGCATGAGATGGCAGTCTTAAACATTTATGTGCAATATAAAAATGGTTCGATATAAAAACCGTACACTCTATGGGCCTTAAGAGAGTTGACTGATGTCTATCTGAGTATTGGCCGGTCAAACCCGATTACAGATGGCCCCAGGGTATTGATGACGTCACTGGAGTATATCGTTGGTATATTAGTAAAAAAGGGGTTTCGTTATATCAAATATTAACATTGTAATTTTTAAGTTAACTATACATTAACTATTTTTATAATATCCTTAATGTTAGAATTTAGCTAGCATAATAGACATAAGAGACTTAAATATCTAAATAGAAACATAGATTTTTTGACATTAGTTAATTGCGAAATATTTCAGACTAAAAAAAATACTAAAAAACCCCAATAATTGTTGCCCGACTCGGGAATCGAACCCAGGAGCTTAGCAGTGGCGGTTACGACCACTAGATTAACGTTTAGTTTCAAATCCTTATCCTTTTTTCTGGACTTTCGTGGACTTTTAGGCCTAATCCTTCCCGTTCTAAGAGGAGATCCGTGCCCAAAAGTGGGACAAAGAAAGGGTAGTGATGATGATGATGATACATAATACAGGTAAAACTGATTTCTGGTGGATTTCTGGTGGAAAATATATCAGAGCCTACCCACAAAAAATATAGTTTTATTTAATGGATATAAGATAGCAAACGAGCTTGCAGCACCACCCGTCCACTACCACCGGTGACCGAATCTGAATAAGACTCAAATAAGGACTGGGCTAGTTCAGTTAGTTAGTCAGTTCCTAAGTAGATTTGACTGGTGCAGAAACGGTTAGTGATAGTTAGACCTGTTGTTTTTAGTAATAGTTAGTAAGAGTCTCATTCGTCCCTTGATAAGTGTTGAAACCTTACCTTTCCAGCCACAGCCGGTAGGTTAATGTGGATTAACAAATTGAAATAAAATTTTCATTGAGATTTATTGGACGATACAATTTATCGGTAAAATTTATGTAACGACTTTGAACGAATCCCAAAGTGAAACTCGATTAAAGATGTTTTCGAAGGATGATTTTATGCAGTCACCGGGATTTCAGATTAGTGTTGGTTCGAGCCGACAGGGGGCTCCCCAACCGATGCTCGGGGGCCGCGCGCTATCATTGGCTGAATTGATTTGAAATCGTAAATCGAATTTGATTGGAACGTAAACATAAAGGATTTTCGGTGATTGCCGATTGTTATTCTCAATTCGAATCTTGTTTGTAGGTAGAAATACTTGACATTTGAATTCTATAGTTCAGCTTTCTGTGTCCCTGGTAAACACGCACCGAAAATAACGCTATTTATCATTCAAGAGCCGCAAATTTAACTGCGAAATAATATCTGTAAGAAGGGGGATTGAATCTAAGACTTACGCTGGGCCAACAAACTACCTACTCATAGAGACAAAACGTGAAACTGATCTATTAATTCGACCATAACTTTATACTTAGTTCTTTTCATTTTACCTCGTCGAATACGAACGAGAAATTACTACGGGTTCTTTGTTCAGTGCAAAACTGAACTGGCTGTAACTGATGCTAAAGTTTTTCACCTCAAGACGTTAAGTTCTCAATAGTTGGAAAAAGTCGAACTTAGTCTTTCAGGTACGAACCTTAAATTTTACATATAAAATGACTGAACGATTTTATAGTTCTTCGGCTGGATAATATTGGAGGGTAATGAACCTTTTACAGCGGTGACAGCCCCAGTGGTTATAGAACTAGCATCTCACTCGAGCGGTTCGGGTTCAAACCCAAGCGGCACGCACCAATGACTTTTAGCGAGTTATGTGCAATTTAAGAAATTAAATGTCACTTGCTGTATAGGTGAAGCAATGATGAATGAACCTGCATGCCTGAGAGTTCATCATAATGTTCTCGAAGTCATGTGAAGTCTGCCAATCCGGTTGGCCGGCGTGGTGGAATAAGGCCTATTCCCTCCCATTCTGAGAGCAGGCAGTGCAGATCGATAGTAGGAGCAAAGGACAATGGTTGCTTATTCGTAAGTAGAGATTTGCCGACGGCATCCGTTTCCGCGCAAATAATAAAAAGGGACGGATCATCATTGGATCCATGTCAGTTTGTAGACCTCGATCCTGTTTTCATTACGCTTTTTACAAATTCAGGGAAATTGGCTCGCATATAATATTTTATTTCAGCTCATGATTTATAGAATGAATCTTACTAACATAAATGTGAAAGTTTATGAGTTTGGATGTTTGTTGTTCGATCACGCAGAAACTACAAAACGGATTTGGATGAACATAGTGAACTTTTTATAGAGGAATATTCCCTTGAGATGCTTCGCGCGTTTATTGGTAAGTTGTTTAGAAAAGCGATTATAGATGGCGCTGACACTAATTCTGAAACGCGGTATCGACTTATGCCACACTTTCGTTACATAGACCAAATCTACTGATACAAATTTGATTTGAAACCATCTCAAGTCTAGAATAGGCGTTAAAAGCGTAAAAGTTAGTTTATAATATATTTCTAAGAGGCTGATGGAGGCAGAAGGCACAGGACTAGCATATGTCCAGCAGTAGACCAAAGGCCGATGGATGGATGAAGGGACATAGGGAAGCTTATCACCAGCAATGGACAGGCTTTAGAGGCTGATGAATCATGGATGGTGGATGGAAAAATAATATTAAAACAATTTGAACGTATAGTTTGAAAGTAAAAGGATTTTATTACTTAGGTTTGTGAATTAAGAGACGTGCGGTTCCGTTACGACTGGAAACAATCGACTTGACTGTAAAATGTAATAAGTTTATGGAGTAAAATGCTGAAAATGCATATGATGATATGAGCTTTTGTTGATAATAATATAGTTGGTTCAGTAAATCGTTTTCCGCGCTAACAAAATTTAATAATATGATCAAGTAAAATTATTATTTAGCTTAAAATAGACATGTAGATACTTCACATAAAGTGTTTAATTTAATCGTTTAAGTAATCATTTATTGCATTTCATTTTATAGTAGTATTTTTTTTTAATTTTACTAGTTTTCTTTTTTAAAATGACGAATGAAAACTGATTTCGTGCCAGTATTTTGCAACACACCCAGACCAGCAGACAATTCTATTACCTACATTTACAATTGTGTTAGAAAGAAGCCTCGACTGAATAAATTAAATGGACGGCGAAAACGACTTGAACGTTAAAAACTCAACGTTTGTGGCGTTAATGAAATTTAACAACAAAAAGCGGGTAGACGGAGATCTTGCCCTACATTACATGGACGCTTAAGCAAAGTGGGAGACTTTCTTTAGGAAAAGTCATCTTCGGATTCCAGAACTAGTAATGTCAATGTATTGAAGAGATTGGATGCGGCATGTTTCTTCACGATTATTTTCACCGTTACAGGTTATCATAAATTTTATCGAACGCTTTTGTGCTTTGTTGCGAACTTTATTTTAGGGCGGCCTATAACTCCCTTCTATCAGGTTAGCCCCCTTTGCCAATGAGTGTTGAAACAGCATGTTGAAGTATGCTTCAGGCCTTCTCAGTAAAAAGAGATATGCGCTTCATTGGGACGTAATGGGTTACAGCCATTTTCCAGTCCGAAAGAAATAGAAAAAAATAGAAGCAGGCTTTCGTAAGCCATATATAATTATTTTGTTGACCCTGCAGGTTTTTGCAGGTGTAGAGTTTTGCGGAACCAATATAAGTTGCAACAACAAACTTTCAAGTGGGCTCGTATCGTACGCGACACGGGAACTGCCAAAGATCAAAGGACGAATCAACGATTAATTACCGTGAACATACAACGTTAAATTTAACACTTCGTTAATCTGGATGACGTTACGTTTTATTATTACCCTACTCATTATTACAGAGTACGGAGCGGGCGCTCGGTATCGAGACAAACGCCCACGTAGGGGATAGGGGGGAAAATTGTTACATATTTGTATTTTCCTACAAAAGGGAAAAAAATATTCGTGTAAAAACTATTACGAGTAACTAGCGTGGTATTACCTCCTCCACATAGGCTCACATCAAGCGATGTCTCGGTTCGTTACCCGCACTGCCATTTACCCTCCTCATCAAATTCCCACTTTATTTTCCCCCCATTACCTACCAATGCTATGTAATATACAAATATTATTTTTATGTATACGCATACATCAAGGTCAGCGGTGTCTAAACTGAGATGTTGATTTAATTAAATGACATATGTGACGATGATTTATGTTTTTTTTATGGATGTACCTACCTAAGATAGCATGTAAGTTGGCATCATAACTCATTCGAAGTCGCATGTTACAACAGTAACAAAATTTGAACAAGGCTATGAACGGGACTGGGAAAGTTAGAATACTTAGTAAAGGAACATTATGTTGGGCAGTTTTTTAGTGTTGTAAAATAACTTTTATTTTTATTCTTTTTACGCTTTTATAAGCTTGGTATACATGTATGCAGATATGTACGATGTAGCCGAATATTTAAATGAGATTTACGCCCACTTCAAAACTTTGAATTGATTTGAACCTTTGCACACTTATCAAGGACCGATAACAATGAAAAAAAAAACGTATGTATATATATTTAAATCTTCATTTTAGTTTGGTTATCTACAAATTGTTATTTTTTGGATATTTTAAACGACATTGTTATTTAAATCAAGCACCGTTTATTTATTACCGAAATTGAAGTATGTATTTTCCGGAATCAACAGATATTCTGTTGCATTCTAATTTTCGTTTCAAAGAGGCCATATACTCATTTAAACATGATTCGCATCGTTAGTAAAATTTGCCTGTATAAAAAGAGTCTCACTATATAGTATAGTAAGTTAAGTAAGACCTAAAACATACGTAGTTAATTTTTATATCATATACCAAACGAGCATGCACAACCCCATCTGCTCTGCCCATAACAACTGACAACAAACGACTGAATTTGAACGCAAAACTAAAAAGAAAAGGTACAAAAAAAAAAGTTTGAGAGCCTCTGTACATGCTAGATTTCTCTATGTGACAGATTATTGTTTGCGGGAAATATTTAAATGAGCGTCGGCTGCGCTAACGATCTCGTTTTTGTAATTTTACTTATTTTAAGCTGTTGTCGCTGTCTCGGATACGTGCATCCCATTCCCGGCTTTCGGTTTTTACTTTTTTTTAAATTGCATGTGTAATTGAACGTCATCTCGTATTTTTATAAATCCTTGGTGATTTTATGAACTAGTGGACCTCCGCAATAGACAATCATTGCTTCACTCGAAGATCGTATCATAAAACCACAATAAATACACGGACACGAAACATTTCCATCTTTATGAGACAACTAGTGGACGCCCGCAGCCACGCTCGCGTAGAATTAGACCCATTAACGACGTCTACCCGCGTTCGGGTTGCCCACTTGACTTCAAAAACGGAGAAGTTTCATACTAACATTGCACCCCCGTTTTACCCCCTTAGGAGGTGAATTTTCAAAAATCCTTTCTTAGTGCTCCCTTACGTTATAAAAGGAACCCCTGTGCAAAATTTCAAGTTTCTAACCCTTATAGTTAGGTTGATATGTCAGTCAGTCAGTCAGTCAGCTTCTCCTTTTATGTATATAGATAGATACTCGTAGCATGTGTAATTGAACGTCATCTCGTATTTTTATAAATCCTTGGTGATTTTATAAATTAGTGAACCTCAAGACAAAGAGCGTCTGCTCTTCATTCATTCATCATCATTACTTCACTCGAAGATCGTATCCTAAAACCACACTGTATACACGGACAAGAAACATTTTCATCTTTATTAGACAATGAGGTTTCAATCAAAGAAGTAATCTTGGTAATTAACTTTATTCACGTATTCATGGAAGTAATCTTTACGGTACGTTATTGCGTACCGCAAAGGTCTTTTTCATTTATTAAATCTTTATTGTACGTATAAAATATTCGGGACAAAAGGCGGACACACCTAATGCTTAAAGCTTTCTGTGCCAGTCACCCTTTGAGCAGTAATAAAACAATTAACGCGGGATTCTGAGCAAACAAGAAATTTAAAACAAACATAATTCATCTAAACAACATAAGCGGTGACAGCCCAGTGGCTATCGAACTCGCCTCTCAGCCGAGCGGTCCGAGTTCAAACACCAGCGGCACGCACCAATTACTTTTCTATGTTGAAATTTAATGTCACTTGCTATAACGGTAAAGGACACATTGTGAGGAAACCTGCATGCCTGACAGTTCATCATAATGTTCTCGAAGGCATGTGAAGTCTGCCAATTCGCACTTGGCCAGCGTGGTGGACTTAGGCCAAATCCCTCCCATTCTGAGAGGAGACCCGTGCCCAATAGGAACAAAGAAACAATAAAAAAGGGTTGGATGATAATACATGTAACATCCAATATGGCCGCCCACAGACTACTCATGCTACTTTAGACCTTGTTTTTACATACCGTATCATCCGACCGATGTCAAAAAGTATATCCACAGTCTCTTTTGTTGTATAAAATATTTCATCCCACAAGCAATTTGCTACACGAACTATGCGGCAAAACGGACGTATTGAAAATCAGCGCTGCATGTTGAGTGCGTGCGTCGTTTTTCGCGAGTACTACAACACACAAAAAATATTCGTATCTTGCTTACGAGTACTTGCTCGTATGTACGTTATCAATTAGATTTATTTCGTTTTTAAGGTTCTTTTGTGTACCTAATTTTTGGTTAAAAGCGAGATAATCTTATTATTTATTTAATTCTCTTGAAGTATTACAGAAAACATTTTAATGTTTAGTGCATAAGTACTGCTATCTTCGCTTTTACTTCAAACTTGGCTTGACCGACGGCAGCGAGTCTAGAGCTAGATGGAAAATGTAGTTAAAAATATATAGATAAAGTCAAATTTATATAATGTTACGTAGAACTCTAAGAATTATCCAAACATAATTAAGGTTATGCAAGCTAAGCACGAGTAATTACGAGATGCGAGAGATAATGCGCATTAAATAGCAGAGATAGCGCGTGTCATGAATTATGATTATGTCTGCTAGATAACATGGAAATGCCATGTCGTATTCCAATTACTAGATGGTCAAATTAAATGTGTCAAAGTCAAAAGTATTCGAGCAATGTGCGTTGCCAGTGATGACATACGGATCCGAAACGTGGTCCTTTACCGTTGGCCTCTTGCACAAGCTCAAAGTCACTCAACGGAGAGAGCTATGCTCGGTATTTCGCTACGAGGCCGAATCAGGAATGATGAAATCCGTAGACGAACAAAGTTCACGTACCTAGTAGTGACCTAGTTCGCAGAGATGAAGTGGCAATGGGCAGGCCACATGTTTGAAGGACTGATAACCGGGGGGGAAGAAAAGTCTTCGAATGACCACGACTTGGAAAAAGATGTACAGGTCGACAAGATGGACAGACGACCTGAAGAAGACGGCAGGAAACCGCTGGATTCAGAGGGCACAGGACCGGTGGTATTTATTTATTTAACACTTTATTGCACACATAGAAATAACAAACAATTATACAGAAATAATATTATTAATCTTAGTATCTAAGGTACAATGGGCGGCGTTATCGCTAAGCAGCGATCTCTTCCAGGCAACCACATTGCAAGGATTAACATTAATAATTATATTATGTATAAAGGTAGGGTGCACAATTACGTAAGGAAAATAAAGAAAAATATTACACTTATATAACTACGAGTACATACATAAAAATACATCAACATTACTTTAACTACATAATTATGGTATTGTTTAGGAAAGGCCTATGTCCAGCAGTGGACCTCAAGTTCGATGAATGGATGGATGGATGGACAAATTAAATGAACGGAGTTGTAATCCTGATGTCTTAGTAGACAAATAGTTAACTTGTACGATGATACAGAACCCTTGGTGTACAACTTTACTTGGCCAATATTTTGCTATATTCTGGCTAGAAATGGGTGCTGGCGATGGCGGAACTACGCCATAACTATATTGGTTATGGTACCTATTATTAAAGACCTAAAATTTACGTAGTAAAGTAGTATTTAAAAGTAGTATAAGCAGGAGGTACTTGTGTGTAAGTTTACCTAAGTATTCATTTATAATAATTTGTTATGGTAAGTTACAAAAATTCTAATGTGCTCTATTCCAACAGCGACTAAATCCAGAACTATGGCAACGGTAGCACTGTACGTAAAACGATTAGTCGCGGGCAGAGCCAGGGGGAAATCTAGTATAAGATAAAATAATATCCAGGACCACCCTTCCGAGTTGAGAGTGAAAGTAAGTAAGTGTATTGATAAACTAAACAAAAAGCGTATTTCTTATTCTGAAATACATTGCGAACGCAGATAATCCATGGTAAGTTACGATAAGGGTGGTAGAAGATCCGGGCGGTGTATACAGGTTCTACCAACTCTCTCATTAACCGATTAACAGGAATTCAGAAAAGCCGCGCCTAAAATTTAATGAATCCAATTTTCATCGCAAACATGATTCATATAAAATCAGATAGCAACGCAATTGACAGAAATTAATTTCATTATTTTACCCGAATTGCACCATATGGCAAAAAATAATTTATTTATGCGAAATTTAAGTCGATGACTGGATTTTAAAAGCATAGTGGTCTTCATTGGGTAATTTTAAGCCCTTTTAATTACAATATTTATACATTTTTAGATTTTCGAGTAATTTTGTGTTTGGTTGTCGTAATGGATATTTAGTGAAGGAGCAAGACAAATACTATGAACTCGTATATATAAAAGTAGACATTTCCATTCTAACATAGTAGGTAAGTAGGTAAATTAAAATAATTTAAAATGTACCACCACACTATACTTATTGAGAAACATTCATGGTTATTAAATTACGATTCTTGAAAAAAATTTGTATAATTAATATTACATAATTGTAATACTTTACTCGTTTATTTCTGACTGAAATTGCTTCAATCTGTCGCAAAAATTATTGAGATTGTTAATTTTATGAACTCTGATATTTTAGCCGATTAAAATGTATTAAAATTAATGAATTGATTAAGTAGAATTCACTTGAATAAATTCAGAGTTAAAATTAAGTAAGTATGTTTTTTGCAACGATATAATTTATTTTATTCCTGACATGACCATCATTATATTTATAAATTAAATTTGAAATAGTTATTTAATACACTGGTTAAATGTAGTGAATGAATAAACACAGTAAGCATAGATGACGCGTTTTATCGCGAGAGTTAAGCGGCTGTGCGATTTACTAGGATAAGATAACAACGCTGTGTCGTCATTGAGACATCGATGTAACCTCGACAACGTTAAACAAAGCACTAGTGCGCATAATAATATATGAAGCTCTATGGTGGCGATCGATATCGAAAAATTGGCTGGTAGGGGAGAGTTACAACATTTAATTATGTGTAAAAACGAAAATGTAGGTATTATTTAAATTTATATCTGGGTTCAAAATGAAATGCCAACTAGTTAGGAAACCAACTTTATTCTTTCTACTATCATTATCAATCGGAATCTAACCGCGACAGTACAATTATATACTTACCCATCATTCATTCATTCATTTTCTTTTACAATAGAATGCAAGCGTGTGTCTTACCTGAAAGTCACACCCTAATGCTTTTTCCTAACGTTTTCTAACACTACTAGTCAGTAGTCCTACCGCAAGCCGGGCAAAAGCGCTTCGTTCCAATAATGCCATTCATAAAGTGGCTTCCCACGGTTCGTATTCTGCAGAATATCACGGACGGCCGACAACGCTCGTACGGACGCCCCGCTACGTAATTGCCTGCATTTTTATAGACGATATATCATCCCATAGTGCGTCATGCGTGCGTATTTTCGCCGCAATATCACGCACCGTAGGAGCCGCCTATAAGAGAGTTGAAGAGCAGGCGAATGACGGTGAGACAAGTGCCTTAGCCCGGCGCAATCTGAAGTGCAGCGAAGAGCCTGTAGTGCTGTTTCATTCATAAGCTTCATTATATTGTCTCGGTGTTTTCAAAATACGTTTGGAGGGTTTTTTAAAATGCGGAGTCTGGGAGCTACTCGGGATAAGAGCTCTAGCAGTAAACGTGGATTGTGAGAGAAATACTTATGAAGGAAATTAATTATTTGATATACTAGTTGCATTTGATATTTTAATGCGGTGTATTTACAATTATATGTTGTTGTAGAATTAATTATCTGTAGATGTGCTGCATTGAGTATCTGTATTCGTTTAGTCAGCGACACTGACTTTTTTTTTGCGTTTGGTTACATGCACCATTCCAATAACTCTAATTTTTTTGGAATTGCAAAGTATATTAAAGTCCTATTTACAGTACAAAAATGTTTACGACATATTATTATGTAATTAAATAGAGGAAGTTGATATGCACATGCACAAACGACTTTTAAAAGTAATGTGTTGTATTTTCGAGTTAAATCACCTGTTGACAATTTACAAGTAAATATTTTTTAATATACCTACAATGCTACAGTAATTAGAAGAGAGAGCTGGGATTTCACCAACTACGCCGGAAAGCTTAGGAGTTTAATAGTAAGTTTGAAAACATTTTTTTTCAGTTGAGACGCAGTCGGGATTTTTTGTTTATTTTTTTAATAATTAAGTTTTAATTCCCATCGAGAGCTCTCAATATCTGCCTGTGTTTACTATAAAAAGCATTTCCAACGTGTGAGTTTATACCATAATAACAAATTAACTCAAGACCCTTGCACTGCTGGTGATGAGCGCGCGCCGCTCATGCATAATCCCGCATAGATTTGCATGTTGTATCGCGTGGCGTGGAATTTGTAACTTGCGATTGTCGCACGTCGCATAAATTGTTGTTCCGTGGGTCTTGAGGTTGTAGAGTCTATAGAATTAATAGCTTTACCCGCGACACCGCCCACGTAAATCGTTTTCCGTGCAGTATTATAACTACCAAAATATAAAAAGTGTAAAAAATTTTTCGAGAGCAAGCTACGCCAAAAATTACCACTAATATAGAATCAACCGGAGTTTCATTTTCATCAGAATCCAATCAAAATTAAGATTAAATCGATCAACCGAATCGATTAAAAATTTATGGATGCTTAAAAATCGATTAAAAACCTAACTATTACACAGTGCTTTAGCCATTTCAATGGTATTTAAGGGGACAAAAATCAGTATATGGTAGTCTCTATGTCACTCTCCGGGTTGCATTTCCCAGAGAAAATAAGAGAAGGACAAACCAACAAACCAATAAACCAACAAACATCCTATCCCATTTATATATTAGTAAATATA
This sequence comes from Carterocephalus mandan, assembly GCA_018250895.1. Taxonomy (NCBI): domain Eukaryota; kingdom Metazoa; phylum Arthropoda; class Insecta; order Lepidoptera; family Hesperiidae; genus Carterocephalus; species Carterocephalus mandan. The sequence goes on along the minus strand of DWTT01001475.1, from coordinate 267 downwards.
AGTATTGTTAAGCATAAAGAGTACGAGTTTTTAAAGCAACCAGAAGGTTTAAAAGGTCAGGTTTTAGTTTGGTTAGTCTTCAAGATAAAATATCAAATATTATTACTGATGGGGCCTATTACGAGTTTTTGCAAGTGTCACTAAAAATTGGAAAAGAAACTACCATGGAATATTTTGTAACGGTAGTTTAACTTACGGTTTAAGACTTTTATTTCTCTTAAGAATTACAAAATTCACTTACAGAGAAACTAAACTATTACAATATTT
>DWTT01001474.1:0-11647 GCA_018250895.1 Carterocephalus mandan | reverse complement strand
CGGATCGCCCGACATCGCCAATCGTTGCACCACCACTCACTCACTGATTCAACTCACTGAATTAAATGAAATGAAATAGACAAAAACCTGTAATAATCAAAATATTGCACGGAAAACGACTTTGCGCGGGCGGAACCGCGGGGGAAGCTACAATATAAAACACTATTTACAAATATAAAACACTATTTCAATTCACTTAAGTAACAATAAATGCTTCAGATCTCCCAAAATAAATAGAAAAAAAACCGGGCGTCGTCGCGTCGCGCGCACAGAGACATTCAACAATTCTTCTACTATTCCCTCCATAAATTCAAACTTTTTCAATCCTAGTTCTATTCGAGCTCGGACTGGTCAAATCAGTCTTTATTAATAATTTTTACTTAAAAATTTTTAATTGTTAGAATAAGTAATTCTAATTTAACAATATATAATTAAATAAATTTATTTGCCCCAGTAAAAAATATTGTAAGTAAAAATTGAATAATTAAAAATAAAGAGTTGTTAATTCGTTTTTATTCATACTAAAAAAAATTATAGTTCCTTTCTTGTCGTTAATTCATTCATCATCATTCATTCATTCATTCAACTCATGTCGTGAATGACTCATGAATTCAAGTACCTACATAATATAAAGAATACTTTTTGGTAAATTTCATTTGAATCGGTTCAGTAGTTTTGGCGTGAAAGCGAGAGAGAGAGACAGACAGATAGACAGACAGAGTTACTTTCGCATTTATAATATTAGTATGGAGTATGGATTTCTGACATCATGTATTAAAAAATTGTACATACAATTAATTTTGAATATATTTGCATGCTAATTTTTAGCTGAATACCATGTACAGCTCGATATATGTACCTATTGTATGTGCGTTTTTTTCAAAGCAAATATATGACTAAATGACTAAGTCCAAGTTAGTTAGTCGTTAACTAGTGTCCTAGTTAAAATGTTAAAGTAAGTATTTAAAAAAGTACATATTTAAGAAATTAAATGTCACTTGCTAAAACGGTGAAGTGAGGAAACCTGCATGCCTGCCTGAGAGTTCATCATAATGTTCTCGAAGGCATGTGAAGTCCGCCATTCCGCACTTGGCCAGCGTGGTGGACTAAGGCCTAATCCTTCTGATCTAATCATTCTGAGAGGAGACTCGTGCCCAACTTGTTAGTTTTTGTTTCGTTGTTGTTTTCATTCTTTGTTCCACAAAGAAAGGGTTGTGATGATGAATGTTTGTTTCGTTTATTGATTTAGTTAGCGCTAGGCCAATACTATGTATAAAAAATTTAATTTTGTGCACGCACTGATTGATACGCATGATACGCATGATTCAGTATAAAAGGTGCAATCGAGTGCAAGCAATGAAACAGCCCCTAGGTCACGGGGCCTTAATAATCCATTATTGAGTGAGCGCAATGAAACACAGTCCAGAGTCTGCTGCAATCACTCGGGAGGGCGTGGGAGGGCCAGCGGGGGATAGGGGAGGGTCAGAGGGGGAGAGGGGAGGGGGGTGGGGGGAGGGGAGGGGGAGCAATAAAAGGTGAGGGTCACTTAACTATTTTCCTAGCTCCGGCCGAGCCCACATTATTAAATTCCGCGCGCGCTGCACCGCCGCGCCGACGTAATTGCGAGAGATGGAGATTTATTTTCATTTGAAATGAAAAGGTTTTTTGACGCTGCTTGTATAAATGCCCGTCTCTCTGGTCGGATGTTGCTTGTTTTCACTTGGGAGTTTTTCTTGGTAAAAGTTAATTTCACACATCCATCGACCTCCAAGGTCCATGTTTGACTCTTCTGATGAACGATGTTGGTTTGGCAAAAAAAAGACGTCCCACTGTTGGGCGCGGTGATAGTCGTAAAGAAAAACGTATAACTCTTTCGGTACTGGCAGGTTGTGTGGCACGTTTAAGTGTCGAGTGTTACTAACACATCAAAACAGACAAGTAAAAAATTTATTTAAAGTTAGTATACCGGCCAAGTTCGAGTCGAACTCGCGCACGAATTTATGGCTATATATATAAAAATGGGAAAAAATCAGTATGGGAGCCCCCAAAAATTTTAATAACCCCCCATACATTTTTATTTTTTCTGTTTTTTAGTATTCGTTGTTATAGCGGCAACAGAAATACATAATCTCTCAAAATTCAAATTGAAAACTTTAACTGTCTAACTATCACGGTTCATGAGATACAGCCTGGTGACAGACGGACAGACGGACAGCGGAGCCTTAGTGATAGGATTCCGCTGGCTTTTTTCATCTGCTTATGGAACCCTAAAAATGTGAAATCCTTGCGGAAATAAGTGTTTCGCGAGACTAAGACGATGGCTCAATAGTTTCGCTGTGTGGTGATAACTTCATACTTGGTTCCGTATATACTGGCTGGTAATGCGCTGTCGGCTCCGGCCGGTCTCAGAGTGTCTCAGGCTGCGGACATTCAGTTTCAGTAACGTCAGCGTGTTACAAAATGTCCGTAAAGCAGATGAATGGCGTACTTCGCGCTGCAGACTTAACGAGCGCTACACGTCTCCCGCGGGACTTATTTTGATGTTATTTTTACCCGACAATGGGCCGCGATGCGTCAGTGTCAGCTGGTCTTCTGGCAGCGCATGGCGCAAGGCGCATCGAGCGCAAGGCGCATCGGGCGCATGCCGCGCAAGGAGTTGGCGCACGCCGCAGCGCGCAATTACCGCCGGCGTATGTAGAACACGCGAGACGTTTACATTCGTTTAATTGGACGCAAAAATTCTAGCCATCCAGCGGTTTGACACACTATTCGGAATCCGTTTGGACCGTTTGTGATGTTGGTTACTTGTGTGATCTACCAGATGTTGTTTGTTATTTAATGGGCAATTAAATTCTGCTTTCAGAATTACAATTCAATGGCAAAGCATTGAATAACAAGGCGTGAATCGATCGTAGTTATCGATAAAACAGTATCTTTTCACTACTTTTAAGGGAATATTCGTTATTTATAAAAAATATAATATTATAAATAAAGTTACACTAAGCTATATTTCGTATGGTAATGTTATTTTTGTTGTAGCTTGATTATCTTAAGAAACAGGGTCCGATACGTTTGTATGTAGAAATTCCGCCCGATTTGCTATTTTCGCTGCGACCCATAGATGTCTCACTGCTGGGCACGGATCTCCCTCACAGACATAGCTGCGGGTGGTTTAGAACATACTCCACCACGCTGCTCCAATGCGGATTGGTAGGGGTTAGTGGCCAACCCATTGTCGAATGTTCTCAAGCCACCCGAAGGCCTTCGACAAGGCTTAACGACTGTTTCCACGATTGAAAACAACCAGGACTGACGGCTTTACGTGCCCTAGAAGCACGGTAGCGTCCATGAAATTTTGCCACTGGCGGTCATCCATCCACAAATCGACCGCGCCCGTCGTTGCTTAACTCTATCGATCACATTGAATCGGCGCGAGCCATCGGGCTACGATTTTCTATTAAGCCCTAGGATTTAGAAGGTCTTTCTTCATTAAATTTTACGAGAATAAAAAAAATCATCTTCCCAATCAACTTCGCCTGTCTCATCGATGTGGATCTGGCGTGCCACAAAAATCCAAAGCGCGCCGTGCCAGCGAGCGCTGCCAACTCCCCGCGTGATGCATGGCCTGCCAGACGGTGATATTAATTATTGTGTTGCGTAACGAGGAATGCCTGATTGACCGCTCGAGGCATGGTCGGCATGGCCGCAACTCGTGATCTGCATTGCGGTCGCGGGGTATACTTGTCAAAGTTTATACCGAAAAGAAATTGCCTAAATTTAAGCCATCAGTGGGGAGATAGGAGCTGCTTCGGAAGGCTTAAACATGGGCCTTTGGTTCTTACTCTATGGCTTAATCTTAAGCTGTTGCAGCTGTGCATATTACATATACACTATACATACACACTATGTTTATAGCAAGGATACGGATTTAGGAATATAAAGATAATTTTTTAACCATGTAGAGCTCAAAATGGTTTCTGATTCCCATATTAGGTACCAAACTTCAAGGGATGAACTTAGATACCTACCTATAATTAAAATGCGTGTCTACTTAAAACTATGAGGGATAGGTACTTGGATAGTATACTGAACGTGTTTTAATAGAGGTCAAGTTACAAAGTAACCTAATGGGTAGGTATATTTAAGCCTTGTTCAGATGTACCAGAGTTTTTAAGCCTTGTTCAGATGAACCAAAGTTAAATTAAATTGTTATATTATTTTACGCGGAAGTTTTTATGTTATTATACGATAATACTAAGCGCGTCAATGAACGCACTACAATGGTCGCAGCATCGCAGAAACTACTGTATGTACTTATAGGTAGATCCAATAGACTTTAATTTAATTAATTAAATACATACCTTTGTACGTATTCAAATTAAGTAACAACCAAATTAACCAATCAGATCATCCAATAAATACCAAAATAGGCTAACTATTTGAAACTTATATAAATTCCTCTGGAATATCAAATGGCATCTGACTGTGCCTTAACGCTCTCATTGAGCGCAAATGAGCCAATTCGCGCGCGAACCGCGTCCATTAGCGGTAATTATGACAGGATAAGGAGCTTCTATACATCAGCCGCGTCGCGTCGGCGCGTCGACGATACGCGCGCGATTCGCCGCGACGCGTCCGGCGCGCGACTGAGGGGCGGGGGGGTCGCGCGGCGAGGGGATGACGCGGGGGGGGTCGCGCGGCGCGGGGGCGACGCGGGGGGGTGACGCGTTTGAAGTGGCCGGCCGTCCGTCATGCGCGTTGTCCATTGAGGCGAGCGAGTGGCGTCGTAATTATAGTCGCGAGGCCCCGCGCCGACTGATTTACGAGGCTGACTCCGCTGTGCTCTAAGTTGCGGAATATTTGCTTAATGGACTGGCGGAACGGCTTAAACGGCGGACGTCGCCGTTGATGCTCCTGAAAATGGCGCTCGTGGTGCGTTTTGACAGCGAAATCGCATGAGGATTTATGAAACATCAAATTTCTGTTGTAACGGGCGCTCGTAAAATATATCACATCGCTTTTAAGCGTAGCATAGTCTCAATAATATGATGATAATATTATGGTAGGGAGAAATACATATTTGAGAACAATGTAGGTATCTAGATCTAGAAATATTTTGCTCTCGGTCTGAATCCAACGGTTTCCCGCCGAATTCTTCGGATCGTCTGACTACAAAGTCAAAGGACGATCTGTGCTCCTTTTTCCGAGTTGTATTCTTTTTTATGATGATGTTTCTATCTAACCAGTGATCAGTTCACTAAAACGTATTACCACAAGAATTACTAAAAAATTTTATTAAAACCGGCCAAGTGCGAGTCACACTCGTACCTACACGAAGAGTTCAGTACCATTATCTGAACAAACGGCAAAAAAATCATGTCTGTCGTATGGGAGCCCCCTTAAATTTTTATTTTATAGTAAGTATCGGTTGTTATAGCGGCAACACAAATACATCATCTGTGAAAATTTCAACTGTCCAACTATCAGGGTTCATGAGATACAGCCTGGTGACAGACGGACAGCGAAGTCTTAGTAACAGGGTCCCGTTTTACCCTTTGGGTACGGAACCCTAAAAAAGATGCCGAGGTCGCCCAATGTTGTGGCAACGCTACACGCGCAAGCCGCGACAATTCATTTCATGAGAAATGTAAACAACAATCCTAAAACAGAAACATCTATCCACTTTTCAAAGGAATCCCGCACACTAAACGGATCTAGCAATTAATACAAATAAATAGTTTCGTCGTAGTGTAGTGCCATCATTAGCTCAGGACCGAGCGCTCCACTGAATTCACTGAAGTGTTCATCAGTTATTAATGGAACAATTTAAAAGTAAGGTTGAAAGGAACACTTCAATTTTAAATGGAATTCATTCTTACATAGATATTTTGTTCTATTTATTTTCATTTTTACATGCCAATCGAAATCCTAACCCAACATTCTTCAACAGGATGGTTTGCCTCACTAATTGTGTTTTCATTTGTATCATACATCCATATTCTGTGTTCGTCACATTTATGTCCAGGAGTTCTGTTTTTGAATGGGTTGCGCAGTTGTTGCATGTTCGTTTGCTATGGAGCAACGGAGTAGCAGCTATCGGCGCAAGGTGGAGCGCAGCGCCATGATTTATGCAGGTTTAATTAGAGCACCGCCGGAACAGAGCAGATGACTCACTCGCTCTTCTGCTGGATCTGCCTGCCTGAACCACCAGCGTTACTTATCATGGAAAATACATGAGTCTGTCCAAGCAGCGTTATATTCCGAGGAGACCGTAGACCAGCGGACAAAGCAAATAGTTATGGTGGTTGTAGAGGACCCATCCATACTTCCATACTAATATTATAAGTGCGAAAGTAACTCTGTCTGTCTGTCTCGCTTTCACGCCAAAACTACTGAACCGATTTAAATGAAATTTCGTACAAAGATAGTCTAGAGCCTGAGAAAGGACATAGGCTACTTTTTAATTGGAAAAAAGTGTTGTAAAGGATTGATAAAGGGGGATTGAAAGGTATTATAATATGTAAGAAGTTATATGAACGCGTTAAGAAAAATCTATTATTATGTCTAAATCCACGCGAGCGAAGCTGCGGTCCACTAGTAAGAAATAACCACACACTCATTAAGTTCCTTCCTTACTAGCTGATTATTTCTTCAGTCGCATGTTCTGATCTCCTGTTCTGGTTCTCCAATGGATAGCGAATCCAGGCAAATCACCTGTGTCGCACGTGTCCATAGGCGACGGTGACCACTTACCAGGGTGTGCCTGTTTGTCCGTCTGTATTATAAACTCACAGTCACAGTTGTCATGGGCGGCAGCGGATGGGTGGTGCTGCAAGCTCGTTTGCTATCTTGTATCCATAAAAAAAGAGAAAATAAACTTGATCGAGCTTGTATCGAGCAGAGGTACGGTAAACTGAAGTATCCATCCATTCAAGCGCAATTACCAGTCGTTTACTAAAGAATAATTGCTTATAATTTTATTCTAGCGAGTCGCGCGGGCAGTCAGTCAGTCGCCGTGGAATAGTTCCCCCGACACGATTTATTGCTTAATTACTGGCACGATAATACTGAAAAAGCAATTCGTTTCGGATTTCTTTGTTACACCCTACTTGAAAAATATCACCGGCGGCCGTCGGCTAACAGAATTCCGGCTTGTTCACCGACTGGCGACTGCTAAGCCTTCGTAGACATGCGATTGTGTTTCAGGGGTTGACAACACGTTGACAAGGCACAAGGCCCTTATTAGCTAATATTGGACGCGCGCAGCTTCGCTCGCGTGGAATAAGTCCTCCTTTATCTGTTCTGTGGAATAAGACATATGAAAAGAGCTCCATCCCCAAATTGCAATACTTGCGGTGTGATTGAGGATGTGCAGCATGTATTGATGGAGTGTGTCCGGTGCGCAGCGTTACGACAGAATTGCATTTTAAATAATAATAATTATCAGGTAGGCCTTGCCAATAGCGTTTTAGCTGAACCCATGTCGGATGAAGCTAAAATGCTTTATACATTAGCAGATTTAGCTTTAAATAGATAGGTGTTAATATTTTTGTGTGTGATATTTGAGGACTTTACGGAACGATGTGGTCGCTCAGCGACAAAGTCCCTCCTAATAAATAAAAAAAAAAACAATAGTTTCGTTTACACCTAGTACTATTATATAGCCCAAGAGTAGATGCAGCTTACTAATGGTGAAAGAATTTTTGAAATCGGTCCAGTAGTTTTTGTGTGAAAACATTTTGTTTCCTCTTTATAATATAGTATAGATATACAAACTAGATTAACTAACTTCAATAAAATCCAATTCATATTAGGTAACAACAGAATAAAATAGTCAGATACTTCTATGAAGTTGTAAAAAAGCGTGAAGTTGATAACATTTTAGTAGGGCTGTCAAAAATAAATCGTGACCTTCTCTCAGATAATATAACGTGTGTTGCAGCCCTAGCGACAAGATCCACTCCATTCCATCTCATTAGTTAAATATCATAAGAGCACTCCCAATAATAGTTAAAGGTAAGCGTGCAGTATAAATAGGTACCATTGCGGCACCTTACCTAATCCACCATCACAACCCTTTGAACTACGAGTATGTCCCACTGCTGGGACTGGTCTCCTCTCGGAATGGGAGGAGTCAGACCTTAGACCACCATGCTGGTCACCAGGCTGCCTTCGAGAACATTATGGAGAACTGTCAGGCTTCACTATTACAACAGGTGTAATCTAATTTCTTAAATCATCATAACTTAGAAAAGTCATCGAAGCTACTTTGATTTGAACCCCGAACCCTCGAGCTCGAGTGAGAATGAGAAGTGAGTTCGATAGCCTAGGCTATTGCCGTACCTTACCTAATCCTATGCTCGCTATAAATGAGTAAGTACTAAATGATGTAAATTACCCTGTCTACCACGCGCCGGCCTCGCAATGCTTCCCGGAAGCGAGTGGCAACCGACGCGGGCGCCGGGTATGTGGCAAGTCTTGCAATACACTTCGACAGGGCCGCACTGAAAATCAGCGTCATGATTTTTAAGGAATCATGTTATAATGCTGAGTGCGGCCCAATTTTGCATTAAAACTGAAATAACCTACACCTACTGTTACTTAATAATATTCTGTACCGTACTGTGTTTTAAGCAAAATAAATTATATTTTTCTTCTTCTTCTTCAATAGCCCCCCCCCCAACGGACGGGTTGCTACGGCTCGCTCGCGGCAGCCACGGCCACAACCATTCCTGCGAGTAGTTTGTCCGGTTGGAAAGGCGTAAATTCACACTTGCATGAAAGGCGCCTCGCTTATTCGTGAATCTCATATCCAATACATCTGTTACGGGATTATTATTACAGATAAAAACAATACAAGCAAAATACTAAGTGTTTCCAATTTGAACCGATTAACAGTAGCTGCTATACTATTTGCTACAGACAGCAGTCAGCGGCGAAAAAAGCTGGGTGGTCTGCCGCGAGTATCAAAATATTTGGATTACTCGTATCGCTATAATTCACCAGCGGAAGTACTGACACAGTCACGACAATCTGGCTGTCTGTGCGGTGTGTCATTCGCTTTTATTTTTATCCGCACCAGCTGTTTATGCTGCATTGTTAAGTCTAGACCGGAGACAAAACATATTAAATAGACGTAATTAATTAAGCTGTCATGAGAAAGAGTTTTATTTGCCGCTTTTCTAGATTTTATTTTTTTTAGTTCGCAAGGCTTTACTTGAGAAGAGAATTCACGTTACGATGATTCTTTAAGTGTGTTTTTTAGTATTTATTGTCATAGCGGCAACAGAAATACTGTGAAATCTGTGAAAATTGTGCCTGGTGACAGACGGACAGACTGACAGCGGAGCCTTAGTAATAGGGTCCCTTTTTACCCTTTTGGTAAGGAACCCTAAAAACAAACTTTTAAAATTTTATCTTGAGTTTGATTTAATAATACTTGTGGCCCTCAGAATACAGACCTACTGTACTCTGAGTTATGGCCATATGGTTCGGAGTTTCACGGTTAATTACAGAGACACGCAGATCGTATGTCCTGGTGGGTACCAGAGGATAAGTAGATAGTATGCTCGTTTGCTAATGGTAGCAAAAATCTTTGTAACGCCAAAACTGACCGCTCCATAACAGGACTTGAAATCACCATATCAGAAACACCGTCTTTAAGCACAGGCAAGTTTAAGTAAGAAAACTCGAAATAGGATATCGCTTGGCAAAAGCGCGTCATTACTGAACAAAATTAAGTCTCAACTGAGTTTTTACTCGAGATCATCCCCGATGCCCGTGGACACGGCATTTTAATACGACGTACTAATGCCGAGATGAGCTTCTTTATTCAAATGCTCGATCTTATATGGCGGTGCAAAAACATCACGACGCGCATTACACCGTTCGTTTGCGCGTTGCGGCTGTTTACCTTATCCGACTGCCGCGTTCCCTGGCGCGTCATTTGTCCACATTAATCCAACGATGGATATTATCCATATTTAAAAATTTATCCGCCGCATAACTAAGCCGTTTCCGCCATCTTGCGTGCGGATATCGCCTATTAAAATTCCGCGCGCTTGCTTCAACAGCCAACCAATACGAATACTTGTCGTTTTTAAAGTGAAGGGTAAGCGACAGTAAGCGTGTCACCCAGTCGCTGCCGCCCATGATAGTCGCTTTTGAACTTATGGGAATGGGACTGTAAGCCCAGAAGGTACCATAATCTAACTGTATTTCCTATACCTTAGGGGGATCAGATTGGTATACGATTCTAAATCTTTAGCTACACTACGCGTTCCACTTCTGTCGCGTCTGAAGTGCCAAAATGAATAAGTACCTACCTATTTCAGGATTGTCATTGTTTTTAAAGATTTCGTTCAAGATACTTTTAATCTTACTTCCAAGCAAATAAATTAAACTCTTCCAAGCTTAGTATCCTCGTGGCCTGTCGTGGTTTTATCCTTACAGATGTAAAATCTTCTAGAAGGTTCATGATCCCAATTTCGTAACTTTCCTATTTAGTGGCTTTTCCACTGGCAATATTTCCAAATATTCAAAACCAACAAGACAACTTCATCTATACGCGGCTACGCTGAATAAATGGAGCGCATTCGAGCGGGCTTGCGAGTTGATCCAACCGCTCCAATATTCATAAAGCAATTCTGAGAGAATGAGGAAAATTGAACGCTCTCTCGATTAGCGGGGTTGCGCGCCTGGAAAAATTGAGGCCGTGATGGAGTGGCCCTCCCCTTTCTCCGCTGCCTCCCCCGTACCCTCGTCTCCCCCGCCGCGCCTCCCCCCGGAATGCGAGCGCGACGGAACAAGGAACAGAGGCATAGTTCGTGCTAATTGAAATTTATTCATCAGTGTTTGTAGAACAGGTATTTTAGTGCTGGCAGCTCGGCGCGCGGCGCGCGGCTACACATTGTTGCGAGACCGGCGGGCTGGGAGCTAGGACACTGCACGTGGGTTGGACGGAACTAGGCGGACAAGTATCATGAACCTGTTAAGGGACGAAGTAAGGGAAAAGTCAAACTTTGGGGAATTCTGTAAAAACATCACCACAGTAAGTTGACGTAGGTCGAACATTAACACATTAATCAGTCAGGATTAGCTTCTGGTGGTAGATCTAGTTGTAGCCGGAGCAATGACCTCATGATCTTAATTCACACATAGGTATGGACAGAGAGTTTAAAAATGTGGCATTAAATGGAAGGAGGTCAGCATGCAACGTACTCGTAGGTGATCTCGCTGACAGCCATACACTGAAGAGTTACGTACGTGCCTAACGATCTACCCAGCAAGACTGTTAACTATAACGAACAAACCAGCATTCACTATGGTGAATGATTTCTGCGTGTTGTGCAGTCTGTGGCGGGGCGGGGCGAGGCGAGCGCGGGAAATTGAACGCCGTGACGTGACGTGACTGATCAGCGGCGCGCCCCGCCCCGCCGGCTCCGGCGACTCCGGGATCTCTCGTATACATACTTCGACTACGATTACACTCCCTCTATAATATGTCACACATCGCGCCCGTAGGGTATTACTCGCGGCACGAATGTTTAGCTCTGAACGAAATCCGAGTAGTAGCGTCCATAGCCCAATGGCTCGCGTCGATTCAATGTGATCGAAAGAGTTAAGCAATGACGGGCGCGGTCGGTTT
>DWTT01001473.1:0-11649 GCA_018250895.1 Carterocephalus mandan | reverse complement strand
ATGGTTAAATTAGCTATCTTAGATTCCCTTACATTGTGAGTTACATACAAGTCGACCTAATATAAGCATGTTAAAAATAACACAATTAACACTTACATAAACAATTAAACTTCTTGAATCTTTAATATAAAGCGGGAGAGATTTTTTTTTTAAACTCGGTTATCGTTGGAAGTACCAGTCCGATTAAAAAAATATTTTTGTACCAGATAGCCACTATTTATGAGGAATAGTATGGGCAGGCTGAGAAGTTAAGTCTGATTCTAGATCAAGCTGAACTTCTTAGCTTGCCCTAAATTAGTAAGTCGGAAGGGCAAGCGCTCCTAAAAATTCTTAAATTTAGGTACGTCTTATCTGCTTATTACAATATTCTACAAAAATAAAGTTATTTACTCAATCTAAATAAAAGTCCGCGATAAGATATACCTAAAGCACACTAAGGTATTTAGTGAAGAAAAATTATGCATATTCAATGTTCAAATTATGCATGGCGTAATAGTCTATATATACGAAGTAAGTTTTGATCATATCATCAAGATTATTTTATGAAGATTAACTTTGTTCTTTATACCTACCACGTTAATAGGATCTATAGTTTACGAGATAGTGAAAAGTTAAAAAATACCATAGGATCTACCAATAGGATCTATAGTTTACGAGATAGTGAAAAGTTAAAAAATACCATTGACTTATTTAGTAAAATAAGTCAATGATCAAAACATACGATTTAAATACATATATGACAAAATCTTGAGGGTAGTTTTAGTATTCCCAGGCGATCGGGGATGTTCTTGTGATTCTTTGTCACCGAATTGTAATTACTGACTTGTTAGTGACAAGTGTGTCACGGGTCTCATGGTCGGCAGGGGTGTTGCAGGTACGTTTGCACAGGACACAACATGTGTCCATAGCAATACATGGTTCAACTGGAAACATTCCAGAGCATCAACTACAGCTTAATGAGAGCATCAACTAAAATCTCGAGACAATTCGCTTTTATCCTAGGTATAACTTGTGTCTGCCAATTCGTTTGCTTTTAAATTACAATATCCCGTAAATAATAGTGTAGTTAAACTCGAAAAACCTTGTGACTACCTCGCGATGCAAATATCCGTAGCTCTAACGTCGGCATTCCAAACGAACGTAAATTATTACAAGTCGAGATTCCCCCGAACGCTGGGTTTAATCGATTCCCGATAAAACGGGCAGGAAAACGGGAAGATAGGTGTTTGGGCATCTTAAAAGGTTTTCCGATTTCGCTAAAAAGGCTCTTACTAACCGTGTGCTAATAAAAAGTATCAATACCCTTATGACTATATCTCTCACAGGCTTTAGAACACAGAGTGTTGGCCAAATGCAAGTTGGTATAAAATAATTTTATCTATATATATAAAAGGAGAAGCTGACTGCCTGACTGACTAACTGACTGACATCAACGCAGGGCCTAAACTATAAGAGTTAGAAACTTGAAATTTTGCACAGGGGTTCCTTTTATAACGTAGGAGAGCACTAAGAAAGGATTTTTGAAAATTCATCCCCTAAGGGGGTAAAACGGGGGTGCAAAGTTAGTATGAAACTTTGCCATTTTTGAAGTCATGTGGGCAACGCGGGCAGACATCGTTAATGGGTCTAATTCTACGCGAGCAAAGCTGCGGGCGTCCACTAGTCGTAAATAAAGTTATCGTAATGGATAGATGGTTAAACCCAGCTAACCATAAGCCTTTCAGAGTCCACTTCTGGACATAGGCGAACATTAATCGGCGCAAGTTCTCCCGGTCCGATGACCTTTGAATCCATATTATTATGTGACAGACATTGGCGTAATCGGTAGTGACCCTGCATACTTTGGGGTCAGATGGCCGTGTGTGCTGGGTGGGGTGTCCAAGATATTTATATGTTTCGCACTATCTCCTTGAGGTCTTCAGTCCACATGAAGACTATGATTATTATCTTATATTTATTCATCATTGTTACAAATCCATTTTAACCAACCATGCTTCAATTTTGTCTCTATGAAATCAGTAAGCTCTTAAACGCACTAAAGCAGCCAGCTCTAGAGATAATTTTTTGGCTTCATGGAATAAAAAATATCGACCTAAATAACAATCACGAAGGTTTAGTTATCCTGCACCGAGACAAGTCCAAAACGGTTAGCCGGTAACGGTATTTGTTTCAATGTCGAAATTGACATAATACCACTTAGACCTTGACCAATTTAGATTCATTTATTTTTCTTGTGTTCATTAATTTTTTCATGTCGAGGTTTCACATGAAATTAGTGCAATAATCTCATTGTTTTAAAACTTTTAGAATCCGCTTGGAGAACTACGAGCAATGGTGCGCCGTGGACGCTGTGACCCAGGGTTGTGCTGGCTCCCCGGCCGCCTGTCGCGCTGCCGTCGTCGCCGTCCTGGGAACCCAACTCCGTGCAGCCTGCGCTTGCCGGGGCACTGACTTCGCACAGCTGTACGACTGTCTCGGCTGGCAACGACTTCTGTGGCTCAACCCTTGTGTCGGTAAGTCTCTGATCGCTCTGCTAACTGCCTGCGCTTGCCGGGGCACTGACTTCGCGCAGCTGTACGACTGTCTCAGCAAGCAACGACTGCTGTACCTCAACCTTTGTATGGGTAATTCTCTAATCGCTTTGCTAGCAGCCTGCGCTTGCCGGAGCACTGACTTCGCGCAGCTGTACGAATGTCTCGGCTAGCAACACTGCTGTGGCTCAACCCTCATGTGGGTAAATCCCTGATCGCACTGCTAGCGGCCTGTGCTTGTCGGAGCACTGACTTCGCGCAGCTGTGTAACTGTCTTGACTGGCAACGACTGCTTTGGTTCTTCCCTCGTGTTGGTAAGACGAACGAATGTCGTTCGTAATCTGTGTTTACAGCAGTCTGGTTTGCCAATGACTCTTGACAAATTTTAGTTCGCCAGCTCAATTCAAAGAGACTTACAGCATTAAACATATCTCTGGTTCAAACCATGCCAATATGGTTTATACTGGTCTGGCGAGTTGTCTCAGTCTTAGAGACTTCTAGACGAAAATCATTTTGAAGATCAAGTGTCCATCTTTGGTTGTTGGCAAGGATGTTACAATTGATTTATAAAATATTAATTCTCTTAATAATGCAATTCCTTCTTTTCCCAGTGGAATCCCAAAGCGACTACCACGTAAAGACGTACGGATCTCTTCAGACCACGACGCCCTTTGACAACGGCATCCGTTACATCACTGTGGCGCCGGAGCTCCCCATCCACCACCGCACCACGACTCACCACCACCGACATACCACTATGCATGGTACATCGCAGGTTGATAGTGCCAATGTAAGTGATATTTTTAAGGAAGTATATACACAGTTTCAACCTCTATGTATCTCGTAAGTTAAGAGATTTTCAAGTACATTACATACCTTACTTATTGAACGAAGATTCTTCCAAAAAAGGTTTAAATTAAATGACTCAAATATTAAATCAGAATCACATTTTTACTCTGTCGATCTGACCCTGCACTACAACAAAAAGATGGCAACAATTTTTAATAACAAAAGTTAAAATTGTTACGATTATAGGAGAACTCTCGTCAAGAGCTAAGTCCAATAACAACGATGTCGGAACAAACGATCAAACCGAACGAAATAGCCCAAATATTGGAGCCAGTGGTCGAAACTACGCCTGAAACGACGACGATCCCCACGACCACGACGAGCACCTCCACGACCACAACCACGACTACAACAACTACTACAACGACCACGACGACGCCGAGGCCGACGACAACGCTGGAGCCGACGAAATATTGCATCGTGAAGAAGCCGGAAAGCGATGATGAAGCGCAATACATTAAAATGGGAGAAACTAGACGCGTATGTTTATAATTGTATTCTATTTACAGATATTGAAACCTATTTGATAACGCTATAGTAAATATGCATTATACGCAAATTCTAAAAAAACCAACGACAAAAAGACGGTGGAAGGCTTTTAGCAAACCATCATTAACAAAGGACCCGTTGCAACAAAGTTGTGTTCAGATCTTTGTTTTTAGTTGCGCAAGCGTGGATCTGTTGAGCACTCTCTCTGACCTTCACCAATTTAAGTTGACTGTCTGTTTTGAATTCTTTTTTTTCTTCAGTTCACATTTTACTATTCCAGCTATACCGATCAGCGGAACTGGCCGAGTGCACTGACCTCTGCGTCTGCGAGACTTCCCTACAAGTGTCGTGCAAAGTGGCATGCGTGCCACGCGCTCCATGCTCATCTCGCCTAGCCCACTACTCTCACGCCGCGCCCGCCTACCAGGCCTATAGGGGTCGCTGCTACTGCTACTCCGGCTCCTTCATCTGCATGCGACCCAACCCTGGTAAGAGATCCAGTCTCGCTCTCTCTTTCATCTCTGTATCTGTTACAATTCCCTGCAGTGACTTGTGCAAGAGATCTTTGCAACTAATGTTTTCAAGAACTTCTAGTAGAATGTATATGACATAGCAGGATACATACTTGTGGTAACGTAAAACGCGTGTAAAGTATGTGAAGTTTGCCATTCATCATGAAGACTAATGATCTACCCGAGTTTGGTAAGCCTACCTATGATTTAAACTCACATCTTTATGAGTCACTGAGGTCACGCTAAATTGGACGTCAATCACGTCAAAGATCAGTAAAGTACCGTGTAAAAAGTGATAACTCCGTTTATACAAAGGAAAACCTACTTCTCAGATTTGAACAGCACCCATGCTGCCTAGATTGTTATTCGACCCGGTTTAATCCAATCCAATCCTCAAAAAAAAAATTCGCGTTTCCAGGAGAGTACAAGCTCCCGGAAGGCGTCTACCTACTCCTGGGCTTCAGTGCGGTCGACGAGTCCCTGCTGAGGCCACACACCGGCCTGGGCGCCGAGGACGCTGTTCGTCTGCTGCAGCAGTATTTGTACACCGTCCACAC
The DNA here is from genome assembly GCA_018250895.1 of Carterocephalus mandan. Taxonomy (NCBI): domain Eukaryota; kingdom Metazoa; phylum Arthropoda; class Insecta; order Lepidoptera; family Hesperiidae; genus Carterocephalus; species Carterocephalus mandan. The sequence goes on along the minus strand of DWTT01001473.1, from coordinate 6,711 downwards.
TGACGGGGTGAGACCAATTATTTAGAAACAACTGCTTTATAGCGCTAGCTGCCCACCGTACACTTTTGGGCTAGTCCTGTTGACCGGATCGCCGTCAAAATTTCTTTCAATGGTACAGTTGACTGAACTATGGAAAAATATTTTTTCCCTGGTACAGTCGACTGGACCACCGTACAGCATAGAGAGAGAGATGGGGTAAGTACGACTGTTAATATATTTCTTTCGGTTGTAGCTAAAGGACTGCAATTAAAAGGTTAAATTAAATAAAATGCCTGTTGTTAAAAATAAAACAAATTTGCTTACTTTTATATTAAGTAATTATTACGGGAGTTCTTCAGTCTACAGACTAATGTTAATTTTTTTCAATGGTACAATTAACTGTACCTGCTATGTACTCGACCAATCACTCAGAACAGGTCCGTACTGAAAATCAGCGTCACGGCTTCATTTCGAGTCATGACATAATGCTGAGTACGGTCCTATTTTGCTTATATTTAGAACTGAAATATGTTATATTATAATCTGTGTGTGTATTAGTATTATAAGCAAAATAAAATATTTTCTATTCCATTCTATGAAATTATTTTAACGAATTCCAGTCAACAGCTGTACCACCGAAAGAAATATCGCCGGTTGAACGGTCAACAGAACTAACCACCGTACCACGGGCAAATAGCGTTTTATATATGACAGCAAATGATGATTCAGCACCATCCATTCTCTGCCACCTGCGACAACTGTGGCAGACCTTGAATAAAACTCAACAACTCTCGTTTAAAGCCAGTCGGCGTTGCGGCTAGAAAATTGTGTTGCCTCTTCAAAAGTGTAATTGGAAACCTCTCCTTTCCAACTGGAACACAATTAGAATTACCGAGAAAAATCTATTACAATGCAGAAATAATACTTGAACAATTAGTATGTACTAATTCGTTATTGGATTATTCTTAATCAATTAGTTTTGAGTAGGTAGCATGAATCCTTCATGGTAGGTAGTTATACCTTTTATATAAGTCTTGTTTATTTTCAGACAAACTGCACGTTGACTCTGTTCAATATAAGCAACGAGAACGTGATCATATCTGCTAGCGTGCCCCCTAGGGAACAGGAGCTGCTGAGAGAATCTGGAGAGGCTCTGCTGGATAGAGAGAAGGTACAAGATACATTAACATTTCATATTTTTTGCCGAATTATTGCAGTAACTTCATGATGTCACTTTAACCAAAAGAGTTTTCAAAATAACATTGGATGTGACAAATATCTAAAAGCTTAATTATATTTTCCAACAAGATTATAGTACGATTAAAAACACATCGTGACGTCACGCATAAAATATATTTGTACATATTTCAAAATATATAGGGTTGATAAGCAAGATCTCTGTCAATCGTCAAGCTCAAAGTATGGATACGACACAAGTATCTGAATGACATGTTTTTAAAACATGCTGTAGTATTGCTTAAGTGTGAGCGCTATGTAATTACTAACATGGCTAGTTTATTACCTATATGAAACGTTTATTTTCTAGGAGGAGTGTATCGACGTTCTCAAGGTTGTCAAATCCCGCATCAACTCTCAACACGAGGACATCTCTTCTCACCTCCTTCTGTCCATCTTCAAGATCGCCGAAGTCGATGTCGTATACCCCACCCCGCCTAGCTCCGCCATAGGAAGCCATAAACCGGACAAAAGAGTTTATATCCTCATATTTTTGATCACAATCCTTTACAACTTTAAGGATACCCTCTCCTTTCTACTCCTCATCCCGTTTCTGAAAAATACTGTCAATTGTTTATCGAATTTATTCGATACTAGATTTAGTAGCACTAAAGGAGATTCTACTTATATTTCTTTAGACTTTGTTCCTTTCTCTAAGAAGAGTTATATTTTGAATGAGAATAGCAATTTTGTATCTATTTTTAAATGTTATGAAGAATTTACTGACTATGATACAGTAGTTGTTGTAACTTACAAAGATAATGAGCACAGAGCACTCGCTTTAGGTAAAGCACAAATAAAACATATCACCGATGAGAATATAATAGACGTAAGAGATTTAGTGGTAAATTATTTTAAGGAAATTAAACATATCATAAAAGCTGTGAGTATTACAATATGTACTAATTTAAATGAACTTGTTGCTGATGTAATTATACCTAAATATTTTTCTAGAGATGTGTATTACGAAATTGGATGTACTATTATTGATTCGGAGAAGCTTTTTGGTGATTTCAGTTTTGGAAAAATCGCGTCCTCTTCTTATGGGATTGTAAAATCCGTTAGCTTAGGACTGACTCTAGTAGTAGTTTGAAGACTGAGATGACTAAACATATCATAGTTAAGTACATTTCTTTTTATTTTCGACTTAGAACTGGTGCTTGTAGGTCGATCTTAAGGCTGGGTTTTGTAAATAAATGTACTGCGCCTTTTACACTGTTAGTGTTTCGTTTTCTGTTAACGTTTGATAACATGTCACAGATATAAACTCCTAAGATACTTCTTCTTAAGAATCAGTCTGAAGAATTGTATTTATTTCTAATAAATTTCTTAAATGTATGTATCTATGTTAGTGTCTGTGACATGGAAAAATTTGGTTCTCTACTGATAGGTTGCGATAGGGGTAGATCTGTCATAGTGGTACATGCCTTCTGTTAGATAGATTATGTGTACGTAGACGTTATAATCATCAATGTGAGCGCACTATAGTATTACACGTATGTTGGCGAAATGTTCATCTACATTTTGAATTGCGACTTGAAATTGATTCAGTTATTAAGAATGTTTGTAACAAATCGTACATAGACAAATAACAAATCGTACAATAACAAAATAACAAATCGTACAACAATAATTAGATCTTTATTTCAAGTAAATATCCCATAAACAATTTACAAATAACAATTCATAATAATACTATAAAAACTTAATGATACTGTTACTTACTTAATGTTACTGTACTTACTCGCTGTCCCATCTATGAATCGTTGTCACAGAATATGAATTGACAAAAAAAATGATAATTTGGTCAATACTTCTGAAAACCTTAACAAAGCAATTATTATAGAGCAAAGTAGGATATAAATTATGTATATCTAATTATAAACACATCTTAAATACCAAAATATCAAATCAAAAGTGAATAAAACTTCATGTAAATGTTTCTAAACTATTCACAGATACACATTATTACCACAGAGGAATGATATCATTAGGTACTGTGATACTACTGCATTAGAGAAATATAAAACAGAAAAGGCGTGTTATTATATTTATTAATGCCTTTTTTGTGTACTTTTGGGTACATTTGGGTTTGAACTATGTTATATTGAGACCGAGAGATGACGATAAACATTTAATTAATGTTTATAAATTCAAAGACAGAATTTTACTTCAAAATTCAAGGAAGGAATTCAAAAAGTAAACGAATTCGCCTCGTGCATTAATTTGTTATATTAGGAACACATAGATACTTATATTTCTGGGACATTACTCGGAGGAGTGTAATGTTTTAAATTGGTAAAGAATGAAGCTTTAATTTGAGGTAGATAATAGTTGTTTGTGTTCCAAAGAGTTTTAACGAGTTAGTGATGTGTTTATGTAATGTGTACTGTCTAGATACTTATGTACAAACTGTCTCTTAGTCAGAGCAGGTCAAAATGTCTCCCTTCATCTGTCTCATTTCACTAAAGAGTAATGTGACTGTGAGTTATTTGCGATCAAACTAGGTGTGACTGTGAGTTATTTGCGATCAAACAAGGTAGCACATCGGAATACACAATCTATAAGCGTAGCTAATCGTAAAATAAAAACTATACTCAGCCTTTTCACTTACAATTTTAACTTTCCGTTCCTTCCCTTTCCGTTTTCTATACGTTTAGGCAATATTATGTAGTTTCATTCATAAAAGTCAATGTTATAAAAAATGTTTTCTTTCGATAGAGCCTTTAAAAGGCGGCTTTTAGGGATGTAACATTATGTAGGCTCTTGCAATGAAAAAATATATTCCTACTACTTAACTTAAGTTTACTACTTACGTGTTAAAATTAAATTGCTTATTTCTAAAGTCACCAAAATGGATATCGTATTATATAAAAAGCACAAATATTATTAACTTTTTTATTATTTACTTTTTTGTTATAATTTCAAACAGTTTAAAGTGCTTACAGGTACACATTTAAAAAAAAAAGTGTAAACTTTTAAGAACAAACTTACTCATAAATGCTTGATCATATTATGCACAAAGTTACATTGGATAAATCTTTACTAATATTTGTTTTACATAATTGTTAAATAGATATATTATTTATAAAACTCCATTATAATAGACCACGTTAACAGTCACCAAAATATTATAGGTAATTAATATACATTATATATAATACTTAATTTTATAAAATATACAATAAAATTCAATCTTGCAATTCAAAATTATGAAACATGCATGGTTAGTTCATTATTATGTTATAATATATTGCATCGGTGATGGTTAACGTGAGAATTATATTACAATACAAATTGGTATTGTTTATCTACTCGAGTTATGAACGAGCGCACATTTCAAAAATCAAGTAAAAATGACAAGCAATAATTATGTCACAATAACTGCGTTCATATTTAACTTGTGTATTTCTTACAAGTTAAAATATTGTGTTTTAAAACTATGAGCGTTGATAAGTAATATACATTATATACATGAACTAGGATTGATATGAAAAAATGGAACGGAAAGCAAATTAAATATGCCTTGTAGAGAAAATAGTGCCTCGTTAACGTGGTCACATCACTAATGACGCAAAGGTAAGTAAAATTGATTCTAACGATACATATCAATAAAGCTCAATTTTTTACCTATGGTATTTCTAGCATACACGTTGCAAAGCAAATGCGTATCTTTATGTAGATTAGATATAGGAACGTAGGTAATACTAACTATTATAGATATTTCTTAAACAAATGTCTAAAATTGTGTAGTAGACATAACGTGATTGTTTTATTAATTTATCGCTGTTTGATAAAACATATCTACTTATTTATATTTTATTCATAAATGTAAGAATATAAAAATTACGATATGTTTTGAGATATCATCTCACGCCTTCCATGTATATAAAATAATCATAAAGTTAATGGTACATACAACATACAAACACTCAATGTTAACTTAAGACGCAAATTTTATTGTTTCACTCTTTGCACCCCTTATAAATTAACATAGATGGCAATTTTGAACAATATTAGGCCATGCCAAGTTTAATATTCCACAACATCGTTTTTATTTGTATATAAAAAAAATTGCTGTTAACATATTATGATTTCAAATTACATATAGGTACCCCTTACAAAAAGAAAGGAACATCGGTTCCCAATTCAATATGCATATTAGTAATTATAAGATATTTATAAGTGAACGATACATATCAAATTAAAGACAAAAAGGGATTTCAAAGCTGTTTTCTCTTATTTATAGATAATATAGTTAAATTTTAAAAAATGTTAAATTTTTCTTATAATTCTACACTTATTTGTAACAGTAATAAATTGTTGTTATTTTTTTTATTGGTAAAGTTAACTAATTTTACAATTTTACTACAGTTTACCACTGTAAGAACGTGCTGGGTAGCATCGGTTTCTTTCTGAAACTAGGTAACTCAGAGTAGACATCTTTATATCGCTTTTATGGTTATTGTGTGTTAGATAAATTTACTGTGAAACGACTACTTAGAATCAATGTATAGAAATATGTTTAATTGAATAATAGTAGACATGTATATATTTAATATCGGTTTGGATAAAATATTTTCTTTTTTTTCTTTTATCTTTTATGAAAAAAGTGTGAGAAAATCGATTTATGCCGTCCATCGATTGTTCTTATTAACTGGTATCAATACCATACTTACTCGATTTATTGTTTTTCGTACTTATTAGGTAGATACTTATTAGTACATCACACTTTAGTGTTCACATTTAAATTTTTTCCATTACAGATTGAAAATTCCAAGCCGATATTGAAATAAATTTAAATAATGTGAATACACAGCACTGTAGTGATATGCGTAACTGAGCTTCTAACAGAGATATTTGTTTTATACACTATTACATACGTACATCTATATTGTATTATTTACCCACTCCCGCGGTGATTCTGTCATTTTGTTGTAGCTAATAAATATTCGTATAAAAGTGTTTTTTTGTTTTTTTTTCAAACTACCCATCATTATGCCATGCTTAATTATTTTTATTAATTTTGTATATTTATAACATCATCAGGCAATTAATAAATTAATTTAAATTAAATTAATACAAATTAATTTTCATTATTTTAATGTGTAGTGTAAATTGCAAATTTAAAGTAAATCAGTTGAGATTTTTAAAAGATACAGTGCTTCAAGCTGTATATGTATAATGTACACAAAACGTGCTTCAGTTTCAGTCAAATTTCATATTTTTTTGTAAAAAGGGGTACAACAAGGTTGTTGCTTCACATAGGTATTATGATATTCAATTAACATTACATATTGTTGGTACTCGTACCTATTATCATTTTTTAAAATCAATTATTTCGAATTTCAACGATGAGTTCACCTTGTTTAAGCATTACTTCATTTTCAAGTATGTTTGAGAAGTCATTGTACTTGTTTATCGTATATTTTTGTTTATCGTTTTTTTTTTTTTTTTTTTTTTTTTGGATTTTTTTTTTTTTTTTTTTTTTTTTTT
>DWTT01001472.1:0-11649 GCA_018250895.1 Carterocephalus mandan | reverse complement strand
GCTCTTGCAGATGATGTTTGACATCGCCCCCGAGCTGGTTACATAAGGTCGGATGTCGGCGAATCCCGGCAAAAGTTATGTTTAATTCCACGCGAGCGAAGCTGCGGGCGTCCACTAGTATTTAATAAATTCAATGATTCCAATTATTTATGTATCGATAATCATATCCTATTTTCATATTGGACTATTTACAGCTCAATCTTATTTGAAATGTCATTACGTCTCTGTTTCCGAAAAATTCGATAAAAAGGAACCCTATTAGCAGGCTGTGCTTTAAATCGTGAAAAAAACCTGCTTTATGCCGCAATACAATAATCTGGATAGTATCTACAATTGTGACTTAGAACCCTGTGAGCCTGTCCAAAAAGATGGGCTTAAATAGTCTTTTAGGCAGCGATGCATGGTGACTTCTGCAGTGCACGAGTCCATGGGCGACTGTGACTTATTAATTAGGCGGTACACATGATTGTACGTCATAATTAATATGTACCTACCTACTTATATCAGTTAAAATCATTTTATTTGCCTATCATCGTGTTTTAATTAAATTCACGATCTTCAAGAATGTAAATTATCTATAGTAAGTAATGTCATCTGAGATAAGGGTGTATAGTGTGGTTAAGGTTATGCGCCCTTGGTTTTCAAACTCCGAAACTTGCTTCAACGTTGAAGGAAACAGGAAAAAGTATATTTTTTAGAGTTTGCCATAAGCTCTTGTTATCCTTATTTTCTGATCCTTATTGTCGTATCTTATCCTAATATTAATTCTCAGCATTAGATGACTTATATATACCCAGCTTTTATAGCCCACAATTTTCCAGTCTAGCGCACTTTCCTGTTGTGAAGGACAAAAATAAATAGTTTAATTGTGTGCAGTGACTTTTCAACTTCTGAATAGCTATTCAGAATGGAAGTGTCAAATATTCCCTTTGATGATAGAGTGCCAATTTAACGCTATGACATCCAAAGTTGTATTGTTCGCAGAAAATACCCATTAAGCTTCTAGCTGACACTGGCTAAAGTTCATACATATGTTTTACATATTTACAACAGTTTTTCTTGTGTAACGATGGATGTCGATCATAAACATACGTGAAATGTGTGTCGAATTTCGTGCAATGTTCGGTTCATACCTATTGATATAGAACTTTGTAAAAAAAGTTTTCCAAATTAATTTTAACATTACATGACATTTCAAGCACTACAGCAGCTACAGACTTACAGGTTCGTTTCTTATTGTGTTAATTTTTTTTCTACGTTGAAAAAGGGGATGAAAGTTCTCACTAAAATGAAGTGAAGTAATGTGCAAGCATGATGTGAAAACCCATAACGGATTTGAATGTAATGGTATTCTGATTAAATCCGCCTGGATAATAAGGAGATTTCTTTATGTAGTTTTTTCAGTATGTCCTTGGGAATGTCAGCAATCTTCTTCTCTAAGCAAAAGAAAAACATACAAAATAAAATCATAAAATAAAGAAATCTTTAAGTAATACAAGAAAATGTTGTTACATTTTTTGTTTTCGCAACATTTTGTCACGTTGAAAGCACTTCAGAAGGCTTCCACGAGTGAGATGGCGCCGTTATGAGGTATACTATTATTTAAGGGCATTATTACTGACACGGAGAGACTCTCAAAAGATCAAGAGGTCCCGAGCCCCGAGTGGCTCTCGCTCGGAGGACGAAGTACGCTGACTTATTGGCACAGCATTTTATCAATTAATTTCTTGTGTCATCATTTTTGGCAGTGACAGCACAGTATCAATCGAACTCACCACTCAGTCGAGCGTCCGGGTTCAAATCCAAGCGGCACGCACCAATGAAAATCGAAGCGAAGGAAACATCGTGAGGAAAACCTGCATGCCCGAAAGTTCTCCAAACGTGGGACATAGAAATGGTCGTGTTGTGTGTCATCTATTTTGGTCAGGTTTAAAATATTAAGTCATGACTGTAGGCTTAAGACTTCTTCTGGTCAATTTAGATAAATATGTAGTAAGAATAGTCAAACTAAGTGGCCATGCCATCTTTGTAGCCTTGCGTTAGTAACTAACAAAAATTGACTTTATACAAAACGTTAAGCCTTCCGAAACAGTCGTTAAGCCTTGTCGAAGGAAGCTCTTCGACCAGGTTTAACGGTGGCTTGAGAACATTCGACACTGGGTTTGCCACTAACACGTACACAAATCCGCATTGGAGAAGCGTGGTGGAGTAAGCTCTAGACCTTCCGCAGCAGAGTCTGTGGGGGAGACCCGTGCCAAGCAGTGGGACGTCTATGGGTCGCAGCGAACCCTTGACATCCTACCTTAAGACCGTCCTGATCAATCAATCAATCAATCAATGATTTTATACATTGAATAGTAGATTATAAAAATGAATCTATAGGTATGTACTTAATTATTATAAAGAGGAAACATTTGTTTGTAATGTTTTCACACAAAAACTACTGGACCGATTTCAAAAATTCTTTCACCATTAGAACATTAGACATAGGCTAAAAAGAGTGTGAAACGATTCCTTCAAGGCAGGCAACGCACCTGTCATACCCCTGGTGTCGCACGTGTCCATAGACGATTGTGACCACTTACCATCAGGTGGCACGCATGTCTGTTTGTCCGTCTATATTATAAAATAAAAAAAGGCTATACTATATTACTAGGTATAAACGAAACTATTGTTATGTCTAATTCCACATATGTATATGATATATGTTAAAAGTTATTAGAATATGTTAAAAATTTAATGAGCAAAAATACGAAAATACGTTCTGTGTTTTCTTTCCGGAGATTAGGTTTTTACGATAAGTAATCGTATGGTGAATATTTCCGGCAATCGGGCAGCCCACTAATCCGTATATTACAGTCGCTGAACCCCTAATAAGCCTTCGAGCGTTTTAAATACTCCCGTCAATCAGACGCTAATCCATCCCCGAGGTAACCCGTGGATTACGCTTTCTTCGTTGTAGGGATATCCTTTGTCCAAATTGATAAAATAGTTATTTTTTACAACAGTACAAGTATTTAGGCCGTCTGCAGGCCTAACAGGCACAAGCTAGCATTTGGTACAAGGTTATGGAAGCCTATAGATTTAGGTAACACCAGCGGACTGGGCCCCTTTTGACAATCCCCTTGTCCATAAACTACTGACAAAAATTTAGAAGCTTAATCGGCCTTTGAACGTTTGCTAGTTTTTAGTAGATGAATCTTTAGTCGTCAGCGAGTCCGATATACATATTAAAATTCATGTATTGAAAAATCATGCCATAATTTTACTGTTTTCCTTATTAGGCTCATTAGCGTCGCCAATTTCGATCACAAATTTAATAAGAAATAGAAAGCAAATTATAATTAGGGTACTGGTTCATTCATCTCGAAAGGAATTTCTAATATAACTAATTAGAAGGTTTTGCGAAGGTAAGAGAATTCTGAGTTAATAGATTAAAATCGTAGGCACACGAGCCGCATACGTGACAACTATGGTTACTGCATGCCTTGTAAAGGAAATAAAATAAAGTGTAATACGGACTAAGGGTACTTAATCTATGGCCTGTATTCTAAACTATAAAAATACGAATTAAAGTTGTTGAGCGTACAACCGACATCATACTCTCGCGTATAATTGTGATAACGATAATATGTAAAATTAGAGTGACTATTTAATTAATAAAAGCCATACTCCATACGTTTTTTTGTATACACAAAAACCAATGTAGGTCAGAATGACATGTCGTTGGTTAATCCACCCTACAACTTCCTCATTAATAGAAGGATCAACCAACTTCCTAAGGGTAATTCCACTTGGCTTATTTATGTGAGCAGAACATTGCGTTAAAGGAAACATCTTGCTAAGAAGATAACGCATTGGCGGATCGCAAAAGCCGGATGGCCGTTGGAGGGTTGAGAGTTATACATTTCAATAAGATTAACTCTCCTACAGTAAAATTTATTAAAAGGTAAAAATATATGTACATACAGCTGCAGTACCAACGCCACCCTAGGTATCAAACCATTTATGTTGTCTAATTATTGTGTTGTCGTAAGGCCACCATCTTAGGTCAGCAACATATATTATGTAGCAACGGATCTATGAGCGACTTAGGGCGGGACTTTTAAAAACAATTAACTATCTACTGGACCTTTTCTTATATCATCATACCTACTATGGAACTGACTAGGTAATGTTTCTATTCAGATAAATATTTGTACTCAGGTCATGGATGTTAAATTGTGGTGATTTCTGTGTGTGAGTTCACCACTCGCAACACAGGCGAGGGTGTAAAGAGAACTTGTCTCTCACTCGAACGGTCCGGGTTCCAATCTAAGTAGCTCGCACTAATGACTTTTCTGTTGTGTGTGATTTAAGAAATTAAAGGTGACCTTTTGTAACGCTGAAGGAAACATTATGAGGAAACAGCCAGACAGTTTTCGATAATGTTCTCGAATGTATGTGAAGTCAGCTTAGACAGAGCGGTAGACTAAGGTCTTTTACCTCTCATTTCGAGAAGAGACCTGCGCACAACAGTGGGACACAGACACAGAAAGGGTTAGATTTCCGCGTATCGATTATTTTTAGAATATGTAATACACATGATTTTCAGTTTTCATAAGTATATCGATAGGAATACTTTCGTATCCAATTCCAATTCCCTCGCGATGAGGCTTCCCGATTCCTTACGAAAGTCGAAAACTCATTATCTTGTTTTGCTGTTATGGACCAAATCATATATTGGTTATATATAATAAGCGATAAGTACCTACTTCCTAAAAATCAGCTCTTTTTTACTAGCGTTTATTTAAAATGTTGGCTGATAAAGTACAACCAACAGTTTAATTTAATTTTAAATAATATTATGTGTTATTAACTTAAATTAAGTGGTGTTAACTGAGAATTAATATGCCAACTTAGAATAGAGAATAAACAAATAAACAAACAGGGCAAGCTAAATAAAACCGTTTAAAAAAAGGAGGACTGTTTGGCGTGCAGTCCAACGCAATCTCTTTGTGTAGATAGGTACAGTTACTGAGACGAAAAATAAAAGTGTTATACATCGCATCATGGCAACACAATAAGGATTCTAGAAGGAGGATAGAATAAAATGGCATCTTGCTTAGACCCGCTGCAGCGCTGCTTAGACATAGAATTAATGAAAATTATATCGCATGAGCTAGCGTGGTGGAGTATGTTCTAGACCTCCCGCAGGTTTGTATATACCGAGAGAGAGAGACCCGAGTCCAGCAGTGGGACTTTTATGGGTTGCAGCTTTAGATTTTATATCGCTTGAATAAATTCCTACTTTATTTCTATTGTTGTAATGAGAGACGCATGACTGTCAATCGAATTAAAATGATTGTTGTGAGAGTGATTTGATGAACTCATAGTTACAGTCTAGATTTTACGGATGTAGCTTACATGTATCAGTAAAACAGACAGATAGAAAGACAGAGTGTAGAATAGAATGTTCTATTTGACAGGATACCAGCAGATATCCAGCGGCAAGTTTAATATTATGAGATCTTTCAATGAAGTCGGTTTTCTGTTGTTAGAGAATCCAATACGTGCGTATTGGTGTCTATTGCCTATAGGCGAAGGGAGAAGTGGCTTTGATTACTTTCCGCCGACAAACTCTAAAGATCCGCTCAGTGTTTGGATAACAAGACTCCAATTAAAGTTACAAAAGCAATATCGAACTCATGATTTCAATGATATACCGCGTCAGATAAATGTACTTATACCGAATATTGACTTGGTTGATAAAAACTGTGCGTTTAACTGCTTGGAAGGGTTTAGTCGCCGATCACAACTGAAGCGACCATCTAAGGGTCGAATAAATGAACCAAACACGATCAGATATAAGGTCAGCTTCTGGAGATCAGCGCTAAATTAAGTGTCATAAACACAAATTAAGAGTGTGTTTCCTTCTCTTCAAATGGAATTTTACTGGACTTTAGAGCGTTAACGAAATACTGCCTAACTATAATGGTTCATGAGAGACAGCCTGGTGACACACGGACAGAGGAGCCTTAGTAATAGGGTCCCGTTTTACCCTTTGGGTACTGGTGAGGTTGGATATGCGCCACTCTCTTGCTTTTTATTACCCATAGTCCAATAGCGATGTTCTAGTGATCGATGGTTTATTTTTTTTGCTTGTGGTTCTATCAATCGGCTCACGGGTAAATCAAATTACCCGTACCCTATCGATAGTACTAAGGGCAACTTCTTTTACCCATGGTTCTTTAAAAGCAACGTAATAAATTTGATCGGACCACGGGCAATAAAAACGGACCTTTTTTGTTTTCTTCAAAGATTGAGAAACCTTGAAAAGGTACCCGGACGTCGTAGGAGTGACGCCGGAATATGTGGGATTTTCACCCACTAAAACCCGCTTGGTGGACTACCTCAGCGCTACAGGAGTGCTCCGGGATCTCTTAGAACGCGCCGGAACGGTCCAGTGTTGCACCTAACACAGGCTCTTTCCGATCTTCCTCGCCCTTGACCGACAAACCCCGTACAACGCTGTGCAGCCACACACAGCGTCGTCTTTCCCGGGGACACTTGATGGACCATTAGAGCTCCCACTCCCACCACAACCCCGGAGTCCCCTTTTATTACAGGCACTACCGTTACACCATTTTGGTCCCGAGATACAAGTATGGTTTGTTTATAACGGGATTCTAACCCTAACTGGACATTTACTAAAACTCACTAACATTATAACATCATAAAGTCCTCATAGTTACTAACGAACTGACTAAACTAATGGTCCTATTGACATGCTATACTCTCCTAGTAGAGACTTGCCATTGTTGTCATGAGTGGCAGAGGCAGGATAGCTGATTTCTAAAAAATATAGCTCCAGACCTACAATTTTGTAAGAACCTATATTATTATAAGTTATCTACCTATATAAGTTATCTCGAGTTACTATCGTCAGTTGTTAAACCCCTAATTGTCTGCAGCCCTACCTGAATTACTGTTAAATGCCTGGCATGCAAATTTGTTTTGGAGGTTGTTTGAACTAGTCCAAATTTAGTGAACTAGAAAGTAGTCTATTAAGTCTTCAACACATAATACCTTCAAATTTCTTGGCAGAGAGACGTGAAACCGTTTGAAATGCGCCGAAAGGTGGAACCGGCTTTCAACAAAGGCTAATAAGGTTACGTAGCTCTCTGTTCAGTTGCAGTACTCAACTTTGTTTGTGTAGCTCAAACGAATATCTAAAACCTATGAACGCTCAGGATGGTGCATCGTACTTTGAAGGAAGAGGACGCAGAGCCAGATACGATGAAGTGACAAAGACAGTGGCTATCGAACTCGCCTCTTACTCAAGCGGGTCTGGGTTCAAATCGAGGTGGCACGTACAAATATTAAGTTAGGCATGTGTGCTATCTAAGAAATTAAATGTCACCTGCTGTGAAGTTGAAGGAAAACATTGTGAGGAAACCTGCATGCCAGAGAGTTCTCCGTAATATTCCCGAAGACATGTGAAGTTTGACGTTCCGCACTTGGCCAGCGTAGTGGTCTATGGCCTTACCCCTCCCATTCCGAGAGGAGACCCGAGCCCAACAGTGGGACTAAGAAAGGGTGGTGGATGAATCAGACCACAATGATGCTTGAAAAGTACTCGTTACACCAATGAGTTTTTGGCGTTAATATCTGCCCAAAACGAGGGTGCAAACAAAAGCGATATACGCTGAAGAAGGTGGATACCTACGTAAATATATATTATGAACAATACTGGCAAAACATCTATACCTAATTTGAGAAGCTTACTATAGATAACAGAATCTATTATAGCGTGATTAAATGAAAATAAACGGAAGTAAGAGCAAAGGTTATATTATGTAGCAATAGAGGGGTAATGTGGTTCGTGCATGGTAGTACAGCGTGAACTATATCGATGTAAGCATTGTAACATTTTAAAGAAATGTTTTTATTAAATAACATACGAACATAAACACCGTTGAATACCTAGATCTGAATTAGATTTCGCTCAAAAGACGGATCTATGGTATGTTAAATTTTTCCGCTGGTGAAGCGGTGTACAAAAATATAGTTTATAGCATTGAAGTTTTTACTTTTTTTTCGGAGAAGAAAATAAAATGCTTTCTTGTTATGGAAGCGTCAATTCAATTTTCTCTAGACGTTATAGAATATCAGTTTTGGTATTAACATTTTCGATTCGATTGCAAATATGATAGTAGATTTTAGATATTCTTCTAAAGGAAATTATTAAACTTTGCATTTAAAAAAAATCAAGGAACGAAACTAGACTCGCCTAGGCTATTTCTCTGAGTTTTTGTCATTAAGTCTTCTTAAGGTAGCAAGATTAAAACTGATAGACGAACCAAAACCAATCATTCCGTTTTTTGGCATAAATAATATTTATTTGAGAAATAGATTTTATCTTGCGTCAATTATGGACTAGTGCACTTCAGTGATCCACATTACAGGTAATCCTATTTGGTAGGTGTGTTTATTTATTCACTAAGCATCGGCTGGGCAAATTCTCGGATTCGTCACAGTGAACACCTTAAATCAATTCGATCTATTAAGATTGACGGATCAATGGGGCGCTCAGAATTGTCGTCGGGCCTCAACAAACGCACAATGAAGCTCAATGTCGGATTCGAATTAATCTGGACTGCACTATAGGCATATAAGGTAGGTACCTAGTAGGTATATTTACGTTACTACTCCATTATCATTCATATTGGAGCAGCGTGGTGGAGTATGACTAGATCTCTAACACTTCTGTCTGTAGGGGAGACCCCTGCTCGAAATAACGATGCCTTTAGTTTGTAGATATAAATCCATTAAATCTAGGCGTTTCACTTTTCCAAAATACCAAAAAAATTAATATCTCGGAGGAGAAGGCGAAAATGCGTGAGGATTTAAATAAATATCCCAAAAAATTATTTCAAAAGCATTCTCTTCAACTGGAACTAATTAGGTATCATGACTTCGTTCAATATTAAACTTGAAACGAATTTTTTAAACACGTTTTTAACGTAGATTGATACTCTCTACTATTACTCCTAAATAATAATACTACAGTTACTTAATTAACATTAATAAACATCCCTGTACCTAGTAGATTGTGCTAGAAGGGTCAGGACAACATAATATATTAATCTGAACTATTAAAACTGTGTAGTTTAGTTGTTATCGCTTAATAATAATTACTGTTAGTCTATTTATATCTGAGTGACAGCCCTCACACTTACTCGGACGCTTTTCTGGTCACCTTTGCCAAGTTCCCGTTATTTATATCTATTAACTTGTGGACGCCCGCAGCTACGCTTTCGTGAATTACATATAACGAATTCCTTCTTGCCATGAAATTCTATTAGTTTTCTAGAAATTCTGCTGCAGCTCCTCTCAATGTTCTGGTACCAGATGTGCAAAGTGTTGGGGGGTATGCACGACACCCCCAGATTGGGCCTCATTAGGTCCTGGATAACGGAAAATGATGCAACAAAATTGACTAGATTCTGTAATATCTTCTGAACAAATGTTTCATAGGAGTTTATTTGCTGAACCACGGAGAAGGCAAACAAGTCTAGTCTTGAAGGTAACCTTAAATACCAACCATGTTTATACCAATAAAAGCATTTTTCAACGTAGGTCGTCTTCTTCAAAACTTGGAATATGATCCCAATAAAAGGAAATCCTGGAAATATGCTAATAAATCACATTTTCCTTGTAACCATTGTAAAAGCTTTCAGTGTTTAAGGAGCGAGAAACGGAGACGTATTAAGAAGACAGTGATCTTAATAAAGAATGACGGGGCATTAGCGTCTTTTACTTAAACTGACTGAAATATAGCGTAGAGACCCAGACAAGATCCTGAAATTATTATTTTGTTAGTTGTTTAGTTACTAAAGTGAAGAATATACCTACTTAGTACTTTATATATGTAACTGTACATTAAGAATTTTGAACCATCTAAATTACCATCACTACCATTCAATATTCCATTGTTGGACACGGGTCTCAAAATGTGAAGGAGTAAAACCATCGTCCATCATGCTGGCCAGTACTGATTAGCAGACTTCACATACCTTTAAAACATTATGGAGAATTCTTAACCTTGCTGAGCTGAGGTTAGCTCGCAATGTTTGCCTTTATAGTTACAGCAAGTTAAAATTCTATTTGTGCGGTGCGTGTGGCTGGGATCAAATGCCTCTTGGCTGTAAAAGCCAAAGACTATTATCGCTATTTTATCTATTCTCATACTATTGCATTTGTTGTATTATATTGCAGCACAGTAGCTAAAAGACAAATAGTACTTCAAATTTCTTCATGCTGTTGCAACAGTCGACACTGGGTTGGTCACTAACCCTTCTACCAACCCGCATTGGAGGTTTGTCTGTGGGAGAGACCCGTGCCCAGCTGTGGGAGGTCTATAGGTTGAAGCTACGTCCTCCTCCTATGCCTCGTCTCGAAAACTCCGCTCGATTGACCTGTTAATTAGTGTCCAATAAACGAAAGGAACGACAACTTATTACGCTGTATTATTGTACTGTGCCATCACCTTTTGTTATTTTTGTAGATAACCTTAACTTCTTGCTTTTGATTTATAACTCCTCCCTGTTCATCAATAAGCGTCCTATCCGCGAAAACAATTTGTCCTGTAAGTAATGGAAAAGCTGCGAAAATAAATCACCGCCGCGATTGATGGTAGCCTGTGTCCGAACCACAGACCCATCGAATTATCTAGAAAGTGCTGCTATACATTATTTTATTTACAGCACTTTTTTGGGATTCGATTTGTGGAGGGATACAAGTGTTGCTAAGTTAGAGGTCCAGAATTCGATCCCCGGGTCGGGCAACAACTGGATTTGTGCCCGGTGTATGGCGACGGGCTCACCATAATATGGGACCTAAATATAACTGGTGAAGAGTGAGTGTATACACAGCTCTGCTTACCACTTCGTGGATACACAGGTGTGATGTTATGTTATGTTATAAGTTTTGCATTGAAATACCGAAGGGTATTGATAAATTATGGATAACCTTTTGTGATGTAAGTAACTTCCATTAACTTTTTATGTTTTTAAGGAACAATTTTATTAAGGACTTGAAAAGACCCCAACCTTGTTAACTCGCACGTAGCCGAACAATGTAGAAGATAATTTTACCTTACATGTTTAAGTGCTTATTTTAACCTCACGTTCGATCTATTGCAAAGTTGTGAATGTGGTCTATGAACATCAATCTAAGGATCTAATTTAACCTGTACTGAATATTGCTACGGTATTCCCTGCCTTTATTAAGGGGCGACTACTAAGCGGTCTTCTGTGGTTGCCGGCGGTTAGTTTGGACCTGGGAGTTCGAGCACCCAGCCAGCGTCCCCACGAAGGTCCAACTTTGGCAACGTCCACCGTGGCACAACGTCCGAAACAAATACAGGTTGCTTCCTTCGCGGCAGGTACTAGAACTCCCGCAGCTGCGTCTGGGCTGTGCCCAGCAGTGGGACGTCTATAGTTCGCAGCGACTCGCGAAGACAAAGCATTCTGTAGCAGTAGAAGCATTATATAAATTATGTTTATTAATTTGTTCGCCTGAGGATTATGATTCAGATTCAGATTCATTTATTTTTCATTATATGGTATTTTTGTATACGCTTAATGAACGTCATAACATTTTTTA
>DWTT01001471.1:0-11650 GCA_018250895.1 Carterocephalus mandan | reverse complement strand
CGTGCATGAAAGTATACATACATCACCATACGTTTTTGTTCGCGGATTGTTGCAAAGTAGATTAATTCTTAGTTTGTGATAAGCATATTGCTCTTTCTTGTACAACAACTCTTACTAATGACGAAATTTTACCAGTATATTTTCTAAGAAATGGGGTTCAAATTTAATTAAGTTTACACACCATACTGTATTCGAGGCTCTGGATGGTATTTCCGCAAAGCATTGAATTATACGCAAACGAAACGAAGGGAAACAGTCAGCATCTCGTCGCTATTTTAATGTTAATCCACTGTCTGCCTATGTAAATATGAAAGCAATAAAAAGCCTTCTAAACCACCCAATGAATGGGTTCCGTTTACATGCACAGTGGGATCACATGCAAATAACAACGAAAGGCATTAGTAACGTTTTCTTTGGCGGGGCTCCACTTATCTGAATATTTACGTCTTTTTAATGACAAAGGCAATTTCGGCCTTGTGGGAAGAAGTTAAGAAATCTTGCCAGAATAGGCTTGTGCTCAGTAAAATCTTTTAGAAGCTTTTATTCCTACTTAATTTAGATTTTCGTTTATGAATATTAGCGTTGAGGAGCATAAAATATAAGAAAATTATATAAAACGTCTAAAAAGATTTTTATTAATGCATTCCTCGGGGCTAAGCTCGCGTCAAATCGTTTTCCTCTATGGGCTTCTACCATCAAAGGATGGTTTAAAATATAATAAGTATAGCGTTTCTCAACAGCAAACTACACCAAAGATTACTACTAATCCGATTAATAGTATTCAGTTGCACTCTATGATAAAAAAATGCATGGATGCATAAAGTCATATAAATTTATCAAGAATTTTTTCACAGAACACTGTGTTCTGTGGATTTTTTCCAAAGAATTTTTTTTGCCCCATGATTCACGCGTCTATGACGTGTATAGAGCACACCTCTTGAACAACTCACACCTTTAAACAACACAGCTGAGTTTAAGACAGATTTTTTACTCAAATGACGTAAATAACATTTCATATCTAATGTGGATTATTGATCGAAGTATCTAATAGAAGAAAGTCGACAAAACAACAACAAAAACGGATGATGAAGGTTCCATTTCATATTACCATATAGGTCGTTTACGTCCTTACTAGTAAGCACATATGTCGGGTTTCGTCAACTGCTGTCACAATGTCTAGAAAACGTAAATAAATAATAAGCAAAAAAAAAAACATATATAAATGAAAACATTCTTCTATTTATGTTTTAGTATAAATTTTATTATAAATGTTTGCAAATTAGAGACAGCATTGACAAATTACAATATAACTATGACAACCTGATACTGATTCTACTCGTAGCCTACTTTTTAATAAACAGCTCTTTTGGAATAGTTTACAAGGGGTCATTTTTAGATGGCATTCCATCTTGTAGTACACCAATGGTGTTTACACTTAACACTAAAATGAAGAAAAATTTTGTTTGTTTGTATATGGCCTATCAATGCAATCCTAATACTTTGTCTTTAAGCCATGTCTAAAAGCAAAAATGTAGTTGGCTACTAATCTTTTCTCTGATCCAAAAAATATTAGTTAAATAATAGTGATGGAAAAGGCTTCAAGTGCAAAACTCAGTCCCAATTGTAAGCAAGAGATTGTGCAGGCTAAACTGTACATTATTAGTCCTCAATTTTATGAGTTTTGGAGGTGGGGGGAGAGGGGGGGACCTAGTACTACGTAATCCCATTCCCCACCAAAGTGAACACATACTTTCAGAAATATTCAAGATTGAAATTTGAGGTCATAAACACCCTTTTCAACCACCACTGGCCAAAGTTGCACTGATCCATCACTATAACTATAACTGACATTAGTGAATAATATCACCGCTCATGATTCATGAAAAAAAAAATAAGACTTACACAGATGTCGACAAAACCCCACTTCGTGGCTAATAATGAATGTATAAAATCTTGGAATAATAATGTATAGTTTTACCTATTGCGCCCTCCATTGGATCACTAGATTAAGACTAAGATTTGATATGAATCCTTTGATTGATTAAGCATATATAAAATCTAAAAGGTACCTTTGGGGAATATCAATACAACATCAGTCTGTTGTGTGGGCGTGGAGTGAAGTAACAAACGCCGTGGGTGCATCAAATGAGCTCCCAGCTGGCCTGCCATCGGCAGGCGCCTCCGTAGCTCTCGTCCCGCTGTTCACAATATGGTTTTTGAGAAATAAATCTTTCCAATGTAAATATGATGGTTTCCCATGTAAATATGTTGTTTTAATCAATAATTGCTTCCACACCTACACCTCAAACTAGCATTATGTGATAGCACACAAAGAAAGATAATTTAAAATCCAAGACCTGTGCACTAATCTACTCCAACTTAGTATATCAACCACAGCTCAACAGTTAAGGCTTCTGACCAACTGACCTTCCTTCAGAAGGAATTTAATGGCTCACATTACACCTAGTGTAGTTAAAAAGGAAAAATAACTTTAAACAAGGCATTATTATGCTTAATTTATCAGCATCATCTCAAAATCTGCTGTCAAGGTTTCTAAAGTATCATAATGTGGCTACTTCTCATGACACAAACTCAACTTTATAAAAATACTTGTATGAGTCTAGAAGTTTATGAAGATTCATAAATGCAAATGCAAAGTTTTAAATTTAACTATGATTTTGTAGAACCACTACTACCATTAATCTTTGAATTTAAGATACAATATACATTAAGCCAGTTTAGCAACAACACCATAGTTAGCATCTATCAGTGGTAGTAGTCATAGATAAATTACTCACCGCTATCCAACTTGTCTTTAGCGAACTCGGCAAAAGACTTGTGCTGTTCTTGAGGAGTTGAATTAGAACTACTTTCGTAGTCATCTTTATCATGGGTACCTCCCCTGCTTTCATTCTCCATAGTGAATTAATCAGTAGTACCCAGGAAAACTAAGAAACACGCACAAAGAATCTCACAACTCCTATATTCTTACATCATCAATCATAATAGAAAGCAACTACACAACTACGCAAATAGTTTCCATCAAAAGATTTTACATCTAGTTAGAGAGTAATGTTATGCAAATTTAGGACACATTTTACAAAAAAAACAGGATTTTTCGAATGTATTCGCCGGACATTACAAAACAAGTGACAATTTTCCGCGACAAACAGAACAGACAACAACTAACTGTCACAAATCAAAATTGATTTTTGGCCGCCATCATTTTATTCTTGTTGCCATTACAATATTTTGTTAATAGTAATATGTATATGATTATATAGCCATTTTAATTTTTGTCATTATAAATTGAGATATTAAAATAATTGTTTCACGTTGTTTTAGAGATTTATCTGAGTAAATAAAAATAAGTTACTGGATCTAAGAATATGTTTCCTTTGAACTCAATTTCTTAAGAGAAATATGGCTAGCTCATAAAATTCAGAAGTCCGGTGTTTTATGACTGATCTCTTCTTTCATATGAAATTTATATGTCGCTATCTCTCACTAATGAAAACTTAGGAGGGTTTTTGATCGGGCTGGTAAAGTAATTTCGTTCTATTCCAAATCAAAACCAATTTTTCTCATCTCAACTGAAAAATCATTTTTTTCGACAAAACGACAATTTGTGCGACTGATTAGGCATGGATGATAGCGGAGGTTTGAAATTTCGTAGTCTACATCAGTATTTCAAGTATTATGGGGTGCTCATTTACGACGAAGAAAATATTTCTTGCTTCGAAGGCTCCCAGGTAAGCTAAGCAATTGCGAAAGAATGACCTTTCTTTCTTTGTTTGTGCTGATTAATAAACAAGTAATTTTAATTTGAAGATTTTATTTAAGAATTTATTAGAATTGTATCTATGGTAGTCCATCGTTAAACTCAGAATAATTACGTAAAGTGATTTTGTTACGACGCATTATAATCGCACATTTTTTAATGTCGGTCAACTTTCGCAAAACAGCTGTTAAGCGTCATAAACAAGATACGCCTTGAGCGGAACAGCTGAGTTCTTGTTATCGTTCATGTTTTTTTGTGTTGCGCATTATGCGGCAATGAAAAATACAAGTCCAGGATAAAACAGTTTCTTGAAGGTCCGATTGCAGGGTATCTTCGTTTTCAATATAATAAATTTAAGGTACCTACTAAGTTTTAAAATTGTAAGATTTGTATGTCCGTTTTTCTTGAGTTGTTTTATTTATTGAGAGGAGACCCGTTCCTGGGAGACAAAGAAAATGTTTTGTAGGATGGTGAATAATTGAATCTGTTGGGCAGATGCGGCCAGATTGGAGCAGCCTGCCACTGCTTGCGCTCAAGCAAGTGCTCAGCTACTTGAGTCGACAGGATGCACTCTCCGCAATGTCGACTTGCCGTCACTGGCGCAGCGCACTGCTCATGTATGAAGATTACAAGTGAGTTTCATTTATTTACAATCTTGTTGGTCACCTCTAGTAGAGGTCAAAATATTATGATATTTCAAGCTTTGAAGTTCCTAATTATAGCCCAGTGTGCTCTCACTTCACTTCATGGGACCTAAACATATAACTGATGAAAGTGGTTTGATTTCAGACCTCTGCATAAGCCTTCAGATTATGTTATTTTCTTTATGAATGGTGTTTTAAAAACTAATCTAAAACAAATAAGTGACCCTGACTGTTTAACCGCTGGGTTCAAATAGGTTGGCCAATGGGGCAGGTATTTATTTAGCAGATAAATATTTGTACTCAGGTCGTGGACATTAAATAGTATTTTTTTCTTCCTACCCTGGGGTATGAGTGTGTAGCGTTTATTTTATTTCAGGACCACACTTAAACTGAGGGTTAACGACATCGAGCGAAGTCTGTTCGTGACACGCATATTCAGAAAGCAGACCAGGAGGTTGATTGTCATCGTCAACATCTGTGACGAGGAGCAAATCACCAAGTTCATGAATGTCGTCATGTCACTGTGAGTAGTGTTATCATGCTGCTACAACCCTACAGACGTGCCACTGGGCATGGTTCCCCCCCTCAGACACAGCTTCAGCAGGTCTAGAGCATACTCCACCATGCTGCTCCAATGCAGATTGGTAGAGGGGTAACTGGCCAACCAAGTATTGAATGTTCACAAACCACCCGAAGGTCTTTGACTATGCTTAACAGTTGTTTTTTTACCATTGAAAACAACCAACCTATGGCTTAACTGCCCCCGAAGTACCCATCCAAAAACCGAATGTGCCCATAGCTGCTTTACTCAGTTGTATTACATACAATCAACATGAGCCATTGGTCTATAGAGGCTGCTTGGGTTATCTTAGGAGCATCGATCCATCTGCCTATCCATGAACCTTAATGACCACTGCTGGAAATAGTTCTTGATCCTGTGACCATAGAATCCAGTAGATTCCCGCTGTCCTCTTTTAGTAATCAGTCTAAGCTGTCTAAGGGTGGCCAATGCACCATTTCCCATGTAGTGGTCTCCAATCGAGGACTGTTTTTATGCATAAGTAGCATAGCCTTTTGCCACCTTTGCTTTAACTTTTCACTGGTTACATAGAAGCATAACCAGCAAGATTTTTTCAACTGGATTCGAAAAGAACAAGGCATGTCATGTATTAATATTATATTCATTCATAAATTAGCCATTTTACAGTTACATTTTGTAGTAACAAGTACCTACTGTACCGTACATTCAATGTAAATCTCATTCTAAAGAAACTAACGTCGCTTCGGTTCAGTTTGTCACAGATGTTTTGGGAGGCATTTGATTGGCTCTGAATAGTGCTAAAGTATATTGAAGATATATATTGAAAAATTTCAAGTTCAGTCATAGTTGTCATGGGCGGCAGCGGTTGGGGGGTGCTGCAAGCTAGTTTGCTATCTTTAATTCATAAAAAAATAAAAAACGGGTGTTTTAAAAAGAAGAAAGGAAGAAAGAGAATTTATGATTCTGCAAGTCCCATAGGGAATTCCCTTCCAATCTCAAGAACTTGCAAGAACCGCAAGGATACGTAAAAGCATTGTGGCCAGCGAGAAAAAAAAGTGTATAGCAAGATTATACTTTGATGAGCCATAGGTATTCATTTCGTTCTCTGGTCGTATCCAATAGTTTTTTGGCAGAGAAATATTTGAGCTGAGCTGTTTTCTCGTCTGGAACGTTACACAGGAATGTCTGTTGCGTATGTTTACTAGTACGAGTACCTATATTGCGTCAGTCGTAAGTATTTTGTGGTAAATGTTTTGTGATTGTTACCGCTATTTATTGTAGATAATATTGAAAGTCGAGAACACTGCGGTTTTGTTGCATTCGTAAACCGAAGGGCAAGCGGCATACAAGGCGTACTAGGTACCTACTATGTTTCTTACTGCCACGCTGATCCGGATCTTTGGCAGTCGTTGAGGTCACCTTCGGTATTAATCTTCAGTTGAATTTGTGATATAATCAGGCCAAAAGATTGATACCGACCACAACGTGCCAAATTTATAACTGCCCTGTTGAACTCCTAAATTAACTTAAGTATTACACATTTGAATAATAATAAAAACTGAATCATATTTAATAATGCGTTATTTAAAGCCGATAAATAAAACCGAGGCGTAAATTATTACATACTCGTACATATTATCTATTAATATTAGTTCCTTTGACTCGAAGAAGAAGACTTTATGAGAGACATATTAATCATAGCAATCAGATACACCGTCTATATTTTAAAATAACTATCATAAATTTATAATCTAAGTGCAAACAAATTATTGTTACAATGTATACTGTGTCACAGTTTTATAACATGTTACGTAATCCGATTAGTAACGTGTTTGATAAATTGTTACAATGTTTTCCATGAATACGAGCAATGTCACGTTTGATCATACAAACATGACATGAAATTATAATGTAACATTATAATCTATGTAGACTTTGCCCGCGACTTCGTCTGTTTGAATTTCGAAATATAAGAAAGTAGATTACTCGTAAAAATAACATCATTTTAAAATTGGAATAGAGTCTGACCTGAAGTCTGACCTACTATTAAATTGGCTGGATAAGGTTCAAGTTGTACTTGATTTTGTGAAAACTTTATAATTTGATAGTAACTATTAAATTATAAGTTTATATTATTCTTTTTAGCGCTTTTAAATAAAAGCTAAAAAAGCAAAAGTTTTTCGTAAACATTTTGTGTAAATTTGTTTTTAAATTTAATTTTGATTGATTCTTAAATTTAGAGGCTGCAAAAATTCTACGCTACTTACAACCTTCATTCGTTTTATAAATTCTGTAAAAATCTGTCTCTGATAAATTATTGAATGGGTAAAACACTAAGAACACTGGCTTACAATTCTTATTTCATATCAATATGACTAATTCATTAGGTATACACAAAAAATCTTCAGTGAATGTTGTTTTTGTATCTATTAGTAAACAAAATAAATGTACATACATTTACATAATTACCTAAATGAATGCTACTCATCGCAGGGGAAAGTCCATTCGCTTATTTCGTAATGTTTCATTTATGTGCGAGTGTACGAGTAGCGCAGATCCTTACTCTGATTGCATTTAAATACATGTACATGTGTACATAAGCTGATATAGCTGTTGTATAACAAGCCACATAGTTTTCGCCTCTGTTAATAAAATAATTTTGATAATAGCTCTGGTTTTTAATCATTTGAAAAACCACTTTGGATTCCGATCCAAGACACTCAAAACTTTCGAGATTTAGGTATAAGGTATGCTACCAAAAATATGCTTCAACTTGTGGAATCAATAAACAAAAATGCGTGCACTTCAGCACAATCAATAAACAAAACTTCCTTCAAGGCAGGCAACGCACATGTGATGCCCCTGGTGTCGCACGTGTCCATAGACGACGGTGACCACTTACCATCAGGTGGCCCGTATGTCTGTTTGTTCGTCTATATTATAAAAAAAAACACAAGTTACATCCATATAATTCTTATAAATTTGAAAGATAGTTTGCGTTTTTGGCGTGGCAGCAAATCAACATGATTTTTTGCATAAGGAAGGCATAGATAGTAAAGTAAATGGACTAAAAAGCTACTTTTTAATTTTGTTTTGTGAGTTGTTAATTTACTTTGTTTCAGATTCTACGACGTCAAGCTTCAAGAGCTGGTGTTTGTGGCAAACAGCTACCTGAATCAAAACCCGCATGCCGCAATACCTCAGTTGCCAAGGTAATCTATCACCGAGTAGCTTCCCACTGTTGGGCATAGGTCTCCTTACAGCTGAAAAGGTCAGGGAAGATATTGCTCTATTGTAGTGTGGTGGACGAGTAATTGGCACACATTATAGGAAGTTTTAACCATTTAAGAAATGTTATGCATTCAATTTTTATGTAACAAAAAATGTATTTAGGATGGTTTTTGACTCTTTGAATTTTTACCCCCATCATATGGGAGCCTATTGAATATGATGTCCATCGAGAGGGTCTGGATTCAAATCCCAGCAATACACAGTTTTTCAACGGCAAACTACACCAAAGATTACAACTTCAAAGTCAAAATTTAGCTTCTCCCGCAATTCTGCCCCGGGCGAACTCTAAATGGAACCAATTAGGTTTCACATAAAACCTATTTGGTTCCCTATATGCTCTACCACCTACTGTTTAGGTACTTGTATTATATTTTATTCCATTGTATGGTACGCAGGGAAACAGTGGAGAGCATGGTGCTCAACGTGCGCAGCCTGAAGCGCCTGGCCCTGATGGGCTGCAGCCTCAGCCCCGCCAGGGACCAGAGCAAGGCCAAGAACAAGGCAAGTATCCATCATCATCCATCCATTCGAAAAACTCAGACTATCTAGACTAGATGGATGGACGATTTATCTGTTAGTCATGAACAAAATTCTATCGACCCAGAGTCTCACCGTAACCACGGGCTGTGCAACTGATTCGAAATATCCTCAAAAATTACCACTTCTCGACCACGGGTCGAATAAGTATTAAGTATTTAAAATTATACTGTTATTTTTTTATTTTTAAAAACGCTTTATATTACATATTTTTTATTTTCGTGCATTGTCATCGGAACCAAATAATAATAATTGTGTGCCGAATTTCAGCTCGATAGCTGCGGTGGAAGTGGGTATACATACATACATACATACATACATACATACGAGTGAAGTTAAATAAAAGCTTTTAAAAGAAATAGACTTCTATAAAACTAGCTTGTACAACTACTTAATGTCGCTACAAGCTATGGCTGTAAGATAACTTGATTCCACCTATCCATCCATCAGTCTTTTAGTTTTAAAGTCCTCTGCTGGACATTGGCCTTGACATTAATAAATTTTTTTGGTTGTATTGCAGAAATGTTCAGTAAAGAGGGTCAGAGTCCAAGAATGCATCGTAAGGGACCCATCGCCCGCCGACACCGTCCTCTCCAGGTGTAACCAGGGCCTGATGATGTACTCCGGCTTGCAGGTTAGTTGACTATCACTAACTGACTCTTGGTCCCAGGACCGCTAATTGTTTTTTGAGAAAACAAAAACCTTACGATGATGTTTTGTGGTATGATAGAGGATAGTCACAATCACAATTATATTAATACGTGAAGGAAAAGTTTTGGACCCCCTTTTACACATTGCGTGAACCGAGGTGGTATGATAATTTGGCACAGTTAAAGTTTATATGTTGAAGGAGTGCAGAAAGCTAACATTTTTATATAATATGCATTAGAAATACATTAAAATAATAAAAGAATTCAAATTCAAATGTTTTATTTGTGATTAGGTATAGGTTTGTCATAGTGGTAGAAAAGAAGAGTATACCTAGCCAGTTAAAGGCGTACAAATATTTATAGTATGGGTAACTTATAATTATAGCTTTAACAAAACATTATAAGAAAACATTGTACATTTGGTAACATTTAAGAAAACATTATACATTTGGTTTGATTCAGCTTAATTGAATAGTTGGTTACCTGGATAGCTGATAGAATATTTCTACAACCAATAATATACCATCCAAGACCCGGTTTAACTGAGAACCAATATAAAGGTTGTCTGGAAGAAATCGCTACTGGAGCAAGGAAACCGCCTTTTGGCCACCACCATTACGTTGTTGCTTTTTCTTTTTAATGTTTTTTTTAAAGCTATGATGGCAGTATAATAATCTCTAACTTTGTTTTCATGTGTAGTCATTTACTATGTTCCAGGCCATGATGTTAGATTACGATCTGATAAACACGGACAGCCTGGAAACACTGTCCGAGCTGAAGATGTTCCGCCACCTAACGATGGTGATCCGCGACAAGCCGCGCTTCGCCCTCGAGCCCATCGACTGGCTGCGCCTACAGACCGCCTACGCTACTCCGCTCAAGGTCACCGTGTGCCTGGTGAGTATACGGATCGGCATGAAAGTCTAGCTGTGAACTTCATTGCACCGAAGTCGAAATTAAGGTTTCGTCTTGCGAGGGGCGAGCGGGTTGTCAGTCGTAAGCGCTGTTTGGTTCGCCGCACTGATACCCCATGCGCATGTATCCCCTCGGAATTTTTTGCAGAGCTACACTTTCGTGCCGATAGCTGTACACGAGCAGACACGTATACACAGCCCAGTCACATCGGAAATACCACCAAAATGGAAAAGGACCATCGCCTTTGAAGTTTTGCGAAATGCTTTCATTGCATTCTAGGATAATATCACATTTTATTTATTAGTTAGTCTGTTCCATATTTTGTTTGTACAATGTGTTACTGAAATGTGACACTCGTCCGGTTTCACCCCAGTGAGTGTAGCGGTAGCTGGTCCGACCGCGCCCGTAGTTGCTTCACTCTTTCGATCACATTGAATCGACGCGAGCTATTGGGGCTATGGACGCTACAATATGTGCATATAATCAGAGTAAACATTACCCATATCTACATTACCCATCTATCCAAACTAAAATTTTCAACTAATCTTTTTTTTTCTATTTCAGCTCCAACTGCCATATGAGAAGATTGATGAGGTCATGGACAACGTATTCGTCCAAGGGCTGAATCTGGTATCACTGAAGGCTCTCTTTTGCAAAACTGTGAGTATTTCACACTGGATACATAGCTTCTGGTGGACTTTAGTATATATCTCCTAGAAACAGTATGCCATTTTGCTAAATTTCATTGGAACTAAATTCTTTCACAGGGAATATTTTTTAACAATTATGTCATGCCACCAAAACACGATATGGGCATGACTTCCTTTCTGTCTACAGTGTTTGTAGTCAGAACACATAACTGGTCAAAGCCACTAAAAGATCCTAAACTTAACCTAACCTAGGCAATATATTAATTGTTCCAGATGCATTTGGGTGCCTTAATCCAGGTGGCGAGCCTGTACAACAAGAGCCTGCAGGAGTTGGTGTGGACGGACGCGCCGTGCGACTCACAAAATGGCCGGAGGACGCTCAAGCCCGTCCGGCTGCCCGAGGTAAGATATCCGCTGGGCACTCACATGGACACTATCCAGGTGGCGAGCCTGTACAACAAGAGCCTGCAGGAGTTGGTGTGGACGGACGCGCCGTGCGACTCACAAAATGGCCGGAGGACGCTCAAGCCCGTCCGGCTGCCCGAGGTAAGATATCCGCTGGGCACTCACATGGACACTATCCAGGTGGCGAGCCTGTACAACAAGAGCCTGCAGGAGTTGGTGTGGACGGACGCGCCGTG
>DWTT01001470.1:0-11651 GCA_018250895.1 Carterocephalus mandan | reverse complement strand
ACTTACATGAAGTTCTCCCAAAATATTCAGTAAAAATTATTTATATGGCAAAACAACGTTTGCCGGGTCAGCTATATTATATAAATATTCCAACTCAAAACTTTTTATAGAATTGCACCAACACAATGTAAAGTATATTGTAAGGGGCACAGTTGTGTAATATGACAGGCAGTGGCCTATAAATTCATATTCTAATCTAACTGGAGCCCTGCACGCACGCTCCTGAGACTCCACCGAGAAATTATGTAAAATTCTGCGCATTACCTTTTAATAATGAATGAAATAATTACTATCTCTTCGTAATATAACTTATATTAAACTTCACTAATAGGTACAAGTTCAAATTTTATTAAACTAATCGTAGTTCTCGTCGTCAATAAAAAAAATTCACCACCAAAACGTTCAACGTTCAAAAGACTATTCACTATTCATTAATGGGGCCACATCCTCATCTAAGGGGGATAGCGCCGCTGCATGCACACCCCCCTGAAGGCCGACCGCTCCCTAGAGTGCTGTTGGACCTACTTACCCCCGGCCATCAGGAGGGAAATAGCGACTAACCACTGCAGTTCTTCTATTGCCCGAATAGAAGGACCATCCTTACATCCGAATTCCCTCATGCAGGAGCGCTCACAGCACCGCGAAAGAGGAGGAAAGGTTTCGTTCGTTCAGACTATTCACATAGCTGCCTACCCTTCTACCATTTCCATACCACATAAAGGATGTGAATATGACGTATACCTACCAATGCAATCCTCATAGTAATTCCATGAGAAGCAATCATTCATTCCACCTGCCACTTATTCACACCATCATATTGGGTTGGCCCGAATGCAATTTTGATTTTGTATTCAGTTCCTAAAACGATTTGTCGTAAATTTTACATGGACATTGGCTATCCAATACATATGTATCTATATAGTATATATCCAATACATGTTAGATGCTGGAATCAATCATGTTAAATGAAATAAAGGTAGGTACTTACCAATCGATGTCCAGTAATTTGAGTCGCTTTTCAAAGAAGACTGTTGCTCGGTGTTCTCCCGTCTATCAAAGGAATCATAACATTTTTGTTGCGATTGCCTTGGCATTGAAAATGTGTGTAAAATTGGAGATATGTCTATTCTTATATTGCACTCATTTTTAGGAGATTTTTTAGAAAAATCTTGATTATTTATATTACTATTAGAGCCAGATGTAGCTATTTTGTCACTCACGTGTTTAATTTCGTCATCACAAGATCCATTTAAAACTATTTTCTTTATGGTTTTCACTTCTTCAATTTTACTTATTTTACGTTCAGTTATCATTGAGTTCTCACTGATTTCTTCACACGAGGGAAAATCACTGTCGCTCTTTGAGCTGTTAATTTTTTTTGATTCATGCACCGTAGTTCCGTTCACTCTATTCTCTGATTTCAAATATTTTTCAAAAGGATCACTGTTTCTCTTTATTTCAAAGGGGTTCTTTCCATTTTGCTTTTCGCTATTCTGCATTGATTCTGATTTCAAATGCTTGGATTTTGTATCGTCGGAGTAAGGATCAATTTTACCATTTGTGCTGTATGTCGATTTTGCGGGTTCGTATACACTACTAATTTGTGTGTCATTGTAGTTCCCAATACTACTGAAATTAGGGTCATATGGCATGGAATAAATTGGGGTTTGCATTTCCGAATTAAAGTATTCAAAAGATGACGAATCCTTACTTTTATGAATTAATTTATTTCTATCTACTCCGGCGAGCATTGCTCTACCGTTTGGTACGGGAAGTTTGGAAGCACTTGAGTAATTTGAGGGTAATGTTGTATAAAAAGGATTTGTGGGATGAAACTTGAGCGGTTCTTCAGAAGTCGCGATGGATTTTACAAGTGGCGTTGAGCTGAGAGTTGTTTGCACCGAGTTGAGTGAACGCATGGGGGACGAGAACGACCGATTATGTGGGGATTGCGACGGCCGGATCGTGGCGTATACTGGCGGCTGTGGTGTTGCCCTTCCACTATTAGACTCCGCAATTATTTGAGATGGCCCTGAAACAAATATAATCAAAACATTAACTTATATTTATAAATTGTATAAATTTCGTGAAACAATTTGATGTTTACAGATAATAAATTCCTTATTGCGTTTACTCTTTTAGCAATTTGAGCTCCGCAATTTGTAAGTATTAAAACATCAATAAAAGAAACAGGCAGGAATAGGCACTGAATCTTTAAAAAAAAACAGATTTTGCCCACAGCTTCGCCCGTGTAATCAAGTAATGAATTAGTGACAGCGCTAATGTTGACTGCTTTCAATAACGTGCAAAGATCCAAGAATTTTCGGGATGAAAACAATGTGCTAATCTATCTAGGTTAACGTCTACCTATGGGCCAAATTTCTTCAAATTCGCGTTAGTGCATTAAGATACCTACGAACCTTAGCATTATTCAAAGTCAATGATACTCGTATGTATATTACGACGAGTATCATTGACTTTTATGTCTTACTACTACTACTAGTACCTAGTTCAAGTAGTTTAAGTCTTTGGATTTGTCTTATAAAGTTCCGTATATTTACCTGCATATTAATGTAAAATATTAATTACACTTACAATTTAAAAATATAAACATACATTTACATATTTATGGACTTAGAAAGGGCCCTTTTGAACCTACTCGTAATTCAGCTTTCATTTGACGCCTCTAGTTCCTGGAAGTGTCACGTTGCTTTTAAGGGTGTAACGGGTGGAGGCTATAAAGTACCCGGGCTTTGTTCTGACACACACATTTGGAAGTAGGTAGGTACGCGTAGAAAATAGGGAAATGCAGTTTTAATATAACCTACCCCTCTGGGCAATTGATATTTATGTGTGTATTCAGTGAATTATGTAACTTTATTATGACTATACGATAAATCGATGAATTAATTGCCATTAATAAACATTATTTAATCAGGAAACAGGCGTGTGGTGACTTTATGAATTAGGTTATGTATTATTTGATTATCATATGTAAGGTATGAATAATATTGTTAAAATTATTTTATTTATTAAATAATAATAGGTATGTTCTACTACCCTTCTTACTTTTTCGAACCTATGGAATTCTACAAAGCAGTTCGATAAAAAGGGGTAAGGGAATAAAATTTGCAAGCGCTGTATAAAAGAGAGATAATTGCCTGGAAACATTGATATATGTCACCACCTGGAAGAATGAAGCCTGCTTTTAACTAGAACGTAATTCCTATGTGCTTGAAACTGAAACGGCAGTCATGCAATGTAAGAGTTCACGCGCTACGAAAAACTAAATATCATGTCGTAGAACTCTCGGCCATAAGTGAATAATAATGCCCTTGAGACTACTCTGAGTGCCCCTTTCAGAATGTAAATAAAAGAATTTGATTCTTGTTGTTAGATTCACGTAACTTTAACTTAATATACATTTTTAGTAGCTTAACCGTTTTGAACCTATTTTCATTTGAGAAACTATAGAATTTTTCATGAAAAGTAGTTTCCATTTATTGTTCTACGCGTTTGATAATTTTAATTCCGATAATCTATATCAAAGTTCTATACTAATTAAAAAGAATATACATGCAAAGTGAACACAAACCTTTCACGGAGGCTTTGTAGAGGAATCATGAGAATTATTTTTTTACAGTAATTGGTATTCTAACTGAACGGAAACTGTCACAAAACAAATGCAGCCACTATCTTAATGGAAATAACACATCGTGGTACTGATTATATTAAAGTATGAAGTAACGCAGGAATTAACTAAGAAGTCTTTAAGTTTAATCATTTAGTATTTATTTTTCCATCTACTCATAGAAGTTAGAGATTTTGTAAAAATAAGTATGTATTAAAATTCAGTATTAAATAAATCACTCGACGTCTCGTGTAAGTTTTAACTTACTTTTCAACTCGCTAGCCTTTCCGATGGATCTTCTGCGGGGTGACATCTCTCTGTCTCTGGCGACAAGAAAACTTAGATTAGAACGCGCGGACAACTTGGTCGAAAAACTTCTACGGAAATAAGATAAGACATATGATTAGCTAAAAGCTATATTAGCTCTTACATCTTGGTGAAATATTACACAAAGTTAAACACGAATAAAAGAAATAAAATTTATTTCTAATTTTACAGAATTGAGAAATGAGGCTATAAAGGATCACATAAAAAACTGAGTTATTAACGTATGCTTATACCATTAAATCATTTGCCATTAATAAGTACAATTTGTACTTAGGTCAGTATAATAAATAACTAAATATAATTAATTAATAGTCATCGTATATATTGATTGTCATATTGATATTATCAAATTTTGGCTATTTGAACGTGCAGGTACTCTGGGAGTGTTTATCTAATTATATCTTTTCAATTTTGAAACACAATACGAAAATTAGTTAAAATGTGGTAACTGATCTTGCATTAACTTTGGACATACAAGTAGACTCGTACTATACGGCATATATATATATTACTTCCTCTGTCCGTTATTAATAAGAGTATATTTTTTTAAATATAAAATTTATAATAACATTGATGGCCAATTGGCAAAATTCCTCCAAATTGGGTTTTTTAAGTAGCAAATTAAATTCATCACTTAATTTTCTTAATATATTAAGTAGATTTGAATAACTACTTTTACAAAAAAGAAAGTATGTGAGTAATCCTGCGCCACATATCTATATATGTATTTCATTTAGGTATATTTAGGTATTTGACTTGTAGAACACAGGTATATCAGGTTGTCAACACATCCTCCTGATGCAAGTGCTTCCATTCACGTCATGTCTAATCTCGATATGTGAATCGCCTGTGGAAAGGAGTGAGTATTCGGATTTATGCCAAGCGATGCAGTGATTTGCAGGTACGAAATGTATTTACTGCTGATGGATGTGGTACTAACTACCTACGAACGAACTCGAACTAGATTTTATGGAATAATCTAGGTATGTTTGAGTGTTCTACATACGACTAACTAAAACTGTAAAGCAACAAGTTTTATTTTTCTTTTATATTTATTATACCAAACTACGTAACTTCAAATTCAATTTTTGTTAGATAATAATATGGTTCCGCAGTAACTGGAGAAACACAAAGAATACCTTGTTATATTTATAAATGAAATCGTATAATGCTATACGAGTAATTACGTTACTTAGTTAATCAAGAATTTTGTTTTAACGAAATACATATTATTAAATAAAATAAATAATTACGCTAAGTCCTACTTGAAAACAATAAGAAAATACAACTTTGTATATATGTATCGTATGGAAGGAACTATTGAACTATTGAATTTTTCAAGAAAAGTAGTTTCCATTTATTGTTCTACCCGTTTGATAATTTTAAATCCGATTATCTATTTCAAAGTTCTAAAGTAACTAAAAAGAATAAACATGCAAAGTGAACACAAAACCTTTACGGTGGCTTTGTAAGAACCATTTTCATACATTAATTGCTGTTCTAACCGAACGGAATCTTATTACTTTAGGAGAAATTCAGCCACTATCATAATGGAAATAACACTCACGTCGAATAAGACATGTCAATATTGGTCTCAGAGTAAGAGACGCATATCGACAATGTCCATAAACCAAAAGTTATCATGAAAGCAACGAAGCCTATAGCGAAGCTTAAAATCCACTCCGGAAACGTAACGCCTATGATAAATTGCCGATATCGGCCGCCAACGCTGGTCGTTGCTAATCTGCATGATCGCGATGACTATGCAGGGATAGTACTACCAAATGCCTTGGGGCGTTGGGGCCAATGGTGACCCATTTTAGTGAGTGTAAGATGTACATTTTAGTGAGTGTACGTCGGGTGTACGTACAATTTGACACTGGGAACTATATCTAGGCAGAACCTATATTTAGACATTATGACTGTATTATCACAAGGTATCCGCCTTGTTGGTTTAGTGTTCGCAAGCCAGGCCTCTAGCCCTGGGTTCCATCCCTGGGTCGAGCAACAACTATTGGGTTTTTAACTTGAAATGCCCGGCAGCTCAGATTCTAGATTTGTGCCTGGTGTATGCCAATAGACTCACCACCCGGGCTCATCAGTGGGCCAGTTATATCTGGGATATAGCTGGTGAAAAGTGTGTTTGTACACACCTCTGCCTAGGCCTTCAGGGAAATATGGGCGTGATGTTATTATTTACACAGTGAAATTATATTATTAATTAATATCTTATCTTATATCTTATCCATGTCCTGTCTCCCTAGGTATAGAATAACAATAACAAACACGTTTTATTTCCTATTTATAGAATTATGATATATAAGCTAGCAAATGCATGCGGCAGCACCCATCCGCTAAATATGACAAAAAAACTGGACCCGAACATCATTGATTTAAAAACATTCGTCTAGTTGCAGCACATATATTCAAATAGCTATTGCCCTTCGGAATGATCTAAAGGAATCTCAGATAATTTCTCGTTCAATGCTCCGATACGATGAAATGAAGATGAATACATGAACCTAGTAAGTAATATCAAACCCTCAAGCATTCAGACCATCTGAATGGATCTCAATTAATGTATCGTTCAGTAATGTTCCGATCTGCCATGATGTGAAAACTTACTCATTCAATCCGAGCCTAAGCACAGGGCCAGCTGATCTGAGCATCGCATGGGCATCAGCGTTGCTCATTCCTTTGGTGCTCTGGCCATTGATGGAGGAGATGACATCCCCTTCACGGATTCCGCTCAAGGACGCCTTTCGCCCAGGATTCACCTGGAAGCAAACATCATGACTGTTAACATGATAGTACGGTGACTTAAATTCGGTATTTTACTCCAGAGCACCCAAATTGCTTTTTAAAATCCCAATAGCACGCACAAATGACTAATCTAAGTTATGTACGTACATTTTATTAATTAATTGTCAATTGCTGGAGCGGTGAAGAGAGACAATGTTTCCGTGAGGAAATCTGCACGCTTGAGAGTTCTTAAGAGTTCTTGAAAAGTGTTGGAGAACTCTCCATAATGTTTTCATGTGAGATAATGATTCGAGTTGAAATCTTAAACTTCACTAATTATTTCCTAAGTTATGTTTGTCCGTTTTACGTTGCGTGTGCGCGTAAATATCAAGTACCTACTATGCCGTTCGGGGAAACATCGTGGGGATTCTTGCGATACACTGCATAACTTCTCCGGTACGTTCTTGAAGGTATGAGAAGTTTACTAATCCGCGCTTGTGCAGCGTGGCAGGGCATATCTTTTATATACAGTTTTTATATATATATATTATCACATAGGAGCATGCGGCTACCTACACCCATCCACCAATGACATCTATGGCAAATTCGAACATTACTAAAATAAATGGGGGTCCAGTAAACATCAATCTATCCTATTGGGGAGAAATCGTGTAACACATGTATGTGTGTTACACGATTTATAGAAAAAATTATATAGTCGTGAAAATGAATATGAAATAGATTTATAGAAAAAATATATAGTCGAATTGATAACTTCCTCCTTTTTTGGTTCAGTTAAAAAAGGGAATCTATCAAAACATCATTAACTAAAGAAATTCATTTCTCAAATGGCTTTGCAAAGGATCACAAGTTTTGTTATTATATTGAGTTGTTAAGTTAAACTATGTACATATTATTTAGTGTTAGGACATGGAACTTTAAATAAACTACGTAAGAGTGAATATCATGTTTTCTTTTTATATATTGATATTCAAACTCATATGATTGTAGGACTTATCCTAGTTAAAGAATCTACTTAATAAATAGAAGATAGTCACAATTACGAAAAACCTTTACCTCGTAGCCCCATAACATTATTGAGCAAGAGTTACCAGTGACCTACCGAATCGATTATTACTACCTATTTGATACATGATAAGATACTGATAATAGCCTCATTGAATCTATGGAGATGTAAGCTGAAAAAACTGTACGTTACATTAACTTGCGGATCGTACAACTTTACACATGTACCACATTCGGTTCACGCCGCCTCGCTGCCGGTGAACAGAACTTCAACATGTCCCTGCCGGAAGCGGAACCAATCCTTGTCACAGTTGTCACTCAATGCGTCATGAAAGCGGAGCTTTCACCAATATTGAACACATTCACACAACACAAAGTTACACAATTTTCACGTCAAACATGTTTACACATGATTAGATAGGTATAACCCACGAATTTATACCTGCAAAGTATACACCAGTCTCCATTACTATAACACCGAAAGTAAAAATGTGAGTTTGAATAGAACTTCTACAACAATCACTCCCCTAAAGAAAGGGACGAACCCGCGACCAAATAATTCGTAAATCGTCCGGTCACCCCGACAGAGTCAAGGGCGATACTAACTCGATAGGCCACGCGATGTTAGAGCCAATTTCATCGAAACATTATATGGGCATTATTCGAATATGCATGCGCCGCGAACACAGCTATTGTTATATTGGAGCTTGTCACTCGCCAGGAATATTAATCTGCTCGAAGGCGTCTCGAGGAGTCGGGTGCGTGCTGGTCCCATGGCTACGTGCAGAGCCTCCGTGTATTTTAATAGGTCGATGAACTGAACATACCTTTGTATGGAAATAACTTGAAATAACAATAAAATTTAAATGCCTCATTGTGACACGATAATTGCGACGGAAATACTAATAGTACTTTTTAAGCTTGCGTAATTATTGGGCCAATCTTTCTTTGCGCCATTTTATGTTATCGTGCGCTTAAATTAACCCCTAGACTAGAGTATTAAACAAATAATTTATCACAGTATTTGAAGTGCAATTTTGTTGAAATATTATTTTAACAGTAAAACATTTCTCTGTTAAACTTTTTAATTAATCTTTGCATAAAATCACCGTGCTAATCGAAATATGTACTTTATTAATTTCTGCATTGATGGCGTCGAGAAAGTTATAGGAGAAAGGATTATTATTTATTCAGTAAATTAAGTAGCATCTAATAAGTATACAGGAACTATTATATAAAAATTTAGGCGAGTATATTACTCCGTTAAAGAATTTCTGGAGGATAGGGTAGCACTTGAGATTCAGACATTAAATTAGTTGATTATGTATTGTGTATTTCAATTTTTTATAATATAAACGGACAAACAGAATTATATGTATCCTTAGATTAAGTAATATAGCATAGAATTTGATAACTTTGCATGCCTTATGGGCTAAGATAAGATGACAAATTATATCTTGTTTTGTATCTGTATAAATATCTATCTTGCAAATAAAGACGATTTGATTTGAAATAATTCCAGATTTAAAACCAATGTCGGTCTAATTTTGTTTACCCATCACTTGAGTTCTTTGAGGTTTATCCCAAACACAACTGCTATAAAAAATTAAGGCATGCATAAAATATTTGGAAAGTAATTAGGTACCTCAATCTAACATTTAAATCCGTATACCGTATGTGTATGGTATACACCTGTGCTATACATCTGAAACTGAAAGATATATCATTGCTAAGGATCTTAGATAAAAATATCCATTTTGTGGGGTGAATATCTGAGAGAAAGCGCTAAAGGGGAATTTCAAAAGGTGAATACTGATTGTTCGAGGCATCGAGTGGATGTGAGGCGGAAAGGAGAGCTTAAACGTGTACTCGTATGAACTGCTCATGCTTACAACGTGCATTGATGGAAATTCCTCGTCACGTCTCCGGCTTTAGAAATTCATAAATTTTCAGCAAGAGAGTTTTAAAATTTGCTTCGATGTCGACAAAGTTAAAGCTACTTAGTCGACATACTCGCAAGGAATTTGAAAATAAAGCAGTTGCTTGCAATTTTTGATACATATAACGTTTTTCATTAGCGGTACATACACTGGTGAAAAAACAATTAATGGAATACGTTTACAATAAACATGAGCAGATAAACGCAGTAATTTGGGCATTGCGTTTGGTCTGTAACACGTATGTTGAACAAACGTTTCTTGATCCTAATCAGCATCAGATAGATATAAATCATTGAACCATAGTAGATTGCAGTTCACTTGTGAACGGAGGAAATATTCCGGGCACGTCGCATTGAGACTCACAATGTTTCAAACCTGTAGACTTACTACAAAATTCTCAACACTTCGCATAGTAGACAGTAGTTTTAACAAAATTAAATGAAAATTAAAAAAATTTCTTTCAAATTTTCAATTCAAGACTGTTGAAGTTGTTTTGTTGTTGAAAGTGAAAATCTACTGATTGGTTCTACAAAACAGCATCTACTTGCGGACAAGGTTACAGAAAGGTAAAGTAAAGTAATAACACATACCTATGTACAGAATGTACATGTATCTTTAAAGGTGTGAAACTGTGTGAAAGTAGGTTTTTTCTATCCGTGCAGTATTAGCTTGTCAGAGCGATCGGTTTTACTAGTATCTCAGTCACGTGACACCATACAGATCTTCAAAATAGTCTATGTTTTCTAAACCACTGTAACCATTGAAATTCCTCATATTCCTCGTATGTCTTCAGGTTAAAATTATTTTTAATGTGGAATCATTGGCGACTAGTCCAATAAAAAGTGTGATAGTATTCAGATCACGTGTAGCCTCGCACACCAGGCCGCACGTGTGCCTCGCTAATCCTGTAGATGAATACTGTTCATACTGGCCAGAATACATCGCCCAAATTATCTGATCTGCACTTGAATCAAATTAATGTTAGATAAGCAAGATAGTTATATTATTATGAGCGGACTTAATGCATTGTGAAAAATCTGTGTATGGAATATAATGAAACTAAGTTTATGTTTCCGAATAAAAATAACTCAGTATCAAGTAATCGGAAAACGAAGATCTACGTAACGTAGATAACTAAAAAATAGGGGTTATCCCCTATTTTTTTCCCCTGATGATACTATTTCAGTCACGACATAAGAGCGTGCGAGTGTCCCCTTGCTAAATTTCTTTAAATCTAAAACTTGCAGCGGTGACAGGCTGTCGAACTCGCCTCCTACTCGAGCGGTCCCGGTTCAAATCCAAGCGGCACGCATGTCACCTGCTGTAACTGGGAAGGAAACATCTGAAGAACTGCAACCTATACAGATTACAGTTCATCAGGTCAGCAGGTCAGCAGGGAGATCTCTTAGGCGTATGCCTACCTCCATAATGATCTCGAAGGCATGTGGAGTCTGCCAATTCGCACTTGTCCAGTGTGGTAGACTAAGGCAACACTCCTACCTCCGAGAGGAGGAGACTCGTGCCCAACAATGGGAGTAATAAGGGTTGTGGTGTAGGAAATAATTTTAAAAATTATATGTTACTTACTTAGTTCGTTAATTAGTTTTTTTTTGTTTAAAATCACCGCTCTTTCTCACTTTCAACAAGAGTTTTACACAATTAATAAAAAAGACACAAGAGTTTGAATGCCACAAGGCATTATATCCACCTTTTATATATTGTTACAGTAAAGTGTATATAAAATAATATCGAAAATTGTTTTTTTTAATAATAATAATAATAAATATCTTGGACATTCTCACACACGGCCATCTGACCCCAAAGTAGGCGTGAGCCTGTGTTATGGGTGCCAGAGACTGAAATACATACATATGCATGTATGTCATGTATGTCGATTAAAATGTAAAATATCCATACTAATATTATAAATGTGAAAGTGTGTTTGTTTATTTATTTGTTTGTTTGTTTGTTTGTCCGGCTTTCAC